>JAVXUO010002004.1:0-153987 GCA_033065855.1 Escallonia rubra
GCTATATTCCTTGCACAATATGCGTGTGCGTGGGTGGAGAGGGCGGGGGGAATAGTCACTGAAGAAAGATTTCTTACTATTAGTGGCTATTAACTTTGGGCAGCTTCAAGAATAAAAACATATGCAGTTATGGTCTATAAAAATAAGAGCTTCATTTTACCAGATTATAAATGAAATAAAACATGAAAATATCCTTATGAAGTCACTCTAGCTCACACGGTAAAGGATTTCAGTACGCGGTTTGTTTTAGCTATTTTTCTATTAGAAACCATTTTCAAAAAAGAAAAGAAAAAAGAGATATAATATATAAAGGGCAGATGCCAAATCTTTACCTTAAAGTATCACCTCAGTACAAGTTAAGTACTCAACGTTTTAGAAGTACAAAATCTGTACCTAAATTTTAATTTTTGTACTAAATCAGTCCGACAGCTAACTGATCATGGATGCTATTAAAAACTCCAGAGATAAGACCGTCATCATGAAAATTATTTTAAAACAAACATCTCTCTCATTTTCTCTCTCCAAGTTTGGAGTACGTATCTCTCCTCTTTCCTCACACACAAAAAAACAAAGTTACACGCGCATCGCACATCGCACAATTACACGCACACCGCGCACACACACTGTCATAGCCCCACACACCAACCCCGTCACACACACACACACACACACTGTCACAGCCCCACACACCAACCCTGTCACACACACCCGTAACACAAACATGAACACACACAGTTTCACCGTAACACACACACATACTCTTGTGGTAGCCCCATACGCCTACCCCATGTCACAGACCCGTGTCACACACACCACACCCACACACACAAACACACACAGTGTCACAACCCCATAGACTTACCCCGTCACACACACCCCTAACATACATACACGGTTTCACTGTAACAAACACACGCGTGCGCGCGGACAGACACACCCATCCCGTTACACACACTCGCAACCCACACACAAAAATAGTTTCACCATACCCCCTCCTCCCCTCTCTCATCCACACATACACACATAGTCGCTACCCCACACACCTACCCCGTCACACACACCCGTAACACAACACACAAACACCGTAGAAACAGTGGTGGCAACGATAGCAGTGTTGCTGGGCGACGGTGGTGGTTTGGTGGTATTGGTTGGTGATGGTGGTGATGATTGATGATGGGTGATGGTGGTCAGAAAACACGACTGTGTTTGTGCAATTGGGGTGTGTGTGAGAGATATTGAGATGAGTGAGTGAGAGAGAGAGAGAGAGATTGTTTTTTTTGGTTGGTAATAAAGGAAGAGAGAAAAGCGAACAGTGTTGATAGTGCCACGTATCTTTAAGATTTGTTTTTTTAATTATAGAGATATTTTCCCTTGATAAAATATAATGGTCGTTGAAGTCCTTTAGCGATGGTACTGATTTGGTTAAAAAATGGGAACTTAGGTACTGATTCGGTACTTTTGAAACGTTGGGTACTTAAGTTATAACGATTTCATACTTTAGGACATATATTTGGCATTTGCTCATAAAGAAACAAAGTTTAACTGCTCAACATTTTGCTTTCAGTGACTAGGATGACAAAGTTTCTTTTAGTGATGCATGTGGTAAGTTTATCGTGACAAGAGCTCGCCATCATCACAATTATGCAAGAAGTGCCCTCATCATGGAAGCTTTTACAAAGAAAGAGGTATTGCTTATTGCTGAAGATTTGGACCTCTTCATACTTTATGTGGCCAGAAACTGGATTATGATTTCTTATTTTTAAAACTACTTCAGAACCATCCACGTGGTCGTAGTGGATGGCTCCAGATGGGTTTGGACTAAAGAGCCCTTTTTGTCAACCACATGAGTTGGGATGAGCCCTCAATATGTACGTATACGAGGGTATAACTGTACATCAAGGCTCACTCAAAAGTGAACGAGTTGGAGCATTATGATGCATCTTGATAGAAAAGGTGAAGGGAAAGATAATTATGTAAGATAGCATTATAAAACTGAGTACAATGAGGTCTTTATATAGGCAAGAGAAAATTATCCTATCAGAAATAGAAAAAAGAATCCTATAGAAATTAAGATAACTATAGAATAATCTAGACATAGGACATAGGACATAGGGAAAGGGTAATTGCCATATTAATATATATAATATAACATCCCCTCTCAAACTCAAGTTGGTAGAAAGCAACAAGATTGAGTTTGGAACTTAAGTCCAAAGTGGTGTCTTGATACTAGTTGCACTATGCGAGATCCAAGTTAAGATGAATTCCATGTGTAGACTCCAGCGATGCCAGAACATAGCAGGAGTTCAGGGGTGAAGTTCGACAACCATTAAGGTCTTGGGGTGATGTCCGAAAACTAAGAACAGATCAGCAGTCTCGAGGTGAAGTCCGACGACCATAAAGTCTCAGGGTGAGGTCCGGCGACTAAGAACAAGACAGGAGTCCCAGAATAAGGTCCAGAGACTAAGAAAAGAACAAAAGTCCCGGGGCGAGGTCTGACGACCATAAATGTCTCGGAGTGAGGCCCGGTGACTAAGAACAAAGGCATGAGTCAGAACAAGACAAGAGCATGATGCATTGCAGGAACCAAATGAGAGCATGGTGTCATGGTCGGTGGAGGGAACAAAATCTTATGGGGGTGTAGGATTAGGACTAGGACTTAAGGAAATCGACAGAGGAAACTGAAGAAGGAAACAATTTTCTTTTTTTTTAATTAAAGAGAAGAGCTAGGGTTGATGAACATAACAATGGGTGGTGGCTAGGGTTTCAACATAACAATGGGTGGTGGCTAGGGTTTCAACATAAGCGAAGATCGTTGTGAAGAAAGGGCAGGAACGAAATACAAAAATTCTAAACTCAAGAAGAAAAAAAGAGCACGAAAAGAAACAAAAGCACTTAAGTTGGCCGCGCAAAAGGCATAAGGTCGTTCGCCGAAGTTTGAGAACATAGATGAAAGACTCTCAAACCGGCGGATCGTATGGCTCTGCTACCATTGTAGAAAAGGTGAAGGGAAAGATATTTATATCAGATAGCATTATAAAATTGAGTACAATGAGGCCTTTATATAAGCAAGAGAAAACTCTCCTACGATAAACAAAAAAAAAATTCTATATAAGTTAAGAGAACTCTAGAATATTCTACACATAGGGCATAGGTAAAATGTAATTTTCATATTAATATATGTAATCTAACACATCTATAACAGCTTTTGGTTAACATGTTCAATGTGACATCCATATAATATTTAAAAGGGATTGATCCACATATAACATATGGAAGAACACATTTTTTTTAGCTGGTATAAGGCCATCCGCGTCACATCGCGGGCAACCGAGATCACCATTTATTTTTTGTCAAAAACACGCCAAACCGCCCCTATAAAGGGTGGCTTGTATATGTTCCCAAAATGCCCATGCCCATCCCTTTAGTGCACAAAAAGTAAAATAAAACAATAGTAGGTTCCCTTCAATTTCCCCTGCAACAAGTTGTTGGTAGAGAACATGAAATTAAAAAATAAGTTCTCTCTATCTCTCTCTCTCTCTCCCCCTCCCCCCTCGTCTCCCCATGCATCTACACCCCCACCCCCCATCAACACACGCAGTCGTTATCGATCAGATGGCCTGTACAAAAAAATCACACACGCACACACACATGTGCACGCATGAGCGCACTGGGTTTTGGTGATTTGTTATGGGTTGAGGTGGGGTAATTAGGTAAGGTGGTGATGAGAGGAAGTTGTGGCAGGGTGAGGGTGTGGCTGTAGTTGTTGATCAATAGGCTTATGGTGTTCGGTGAAACTGAGCTAAGGTGGTGGTAGTTGTGATGATCGATTATTGCGGTGGGGTTGTGGCGATTGGTGTTGGATTACACGGTTGAGAGATTGGTTGATGGTGGTGGGGGGTAGGGGAGGGAAAATTGATTGAGGTGATGGGTGGATGTTGTAGCTTTGTTGGGGATGTGGTGGTTCATTGATTGGGTTGTGGTGATTGGTGATGGAGAGCTTAAGTGGTGGTGGTTGTTGTGATCAATTATGGAGGTGGGTTGTGGCGATTGGTGTTGGGCTGCGGTTGGCAGATTCGTTGATGGTTATAACGGGTCGGTAATTAATTGTGGTGGTGGGTGGGTGGGCTAGGACGTAGCCATGCCTACTATAAGAAAACATATCTTTAGTGAATGATGTTTTGTCAATGGAATGGAATCCGATGCTTAAAGTCACTTAATGGCAAAATTTACGGGCTGAATGGGTTCTGTTGGTAAAAGGCAAGGAGAACTATTATCCATGGATTATTCCGTTGTAAAAAAAAACTTTTATCCACGTACTTTCGCGAGGGAACTTTTGCAACGAAATCTTCCATCGGCTAAAAGTTATTTGTTGATTTTATACATTTTAAAAAAAACTTATGTTATACTGATTTTTGATAATGTAACTTATCAACGGAACACTTCCTTTCTCCCAAGCGAACCCAGCAGCCGCCCCTTCCTCCTTCAGCATCCATGGCTGAAAGGATGGAAGGGGAGTCCTCTCCAATCTTCATTCGCCTAATCTTTTTCCTTTTGTCTCTGTCTTTTGTTCACTCTTCCTAGGCACCCCACCTTTGCCTCCATCCGTTCTCACTCACCTCCACCCTCTGATCTCCTTTTCCACCCTTAGATTAGAAGTCCTTCAGCCGCAAAAGTACTCCCTCCCACTCGCTATCCTCAGATCTGAAAGGTTTTTTCAGATCCGTCGCGGTCACCGGATCTCCGATCCGGTTGGTTTCGGTTGAGATCTCCGATGCGGATCCGATGAGGAAGGATTGTGGTTTGAAGTTGACGGATCTAGATGAGTGGATGAAGTTCTTTCCCTTCAAGCTGCAGATCTTTCAAATTTGGCCTTGGGATCCCTCTCCATCTCCATTGGATCCGATAATAACCGCAGCAGTAATATAAACTGTCATTCTATGCAGTCCTGGAACTGATGCTCCGTTGCATCTTCTCCACCCTGTTACCATTCGATATGGATTTTCAAAATCCAACATTCGTAATTCTTATGTTTAATGCTATCCTCCTAAGCCATGTTGTCCATGCATGTGCTTTCTTTGTTGTAATTTCAAGAGCCAAACAATAGTTTGTGCTCTTCTAGTTTGTAAATTATTGTCTTTGTAATAAAATTTCCGTTCGACCAAAAATATATATATATATATTTTCTTTTTAGATATAAAATCACAGTGCCACACATTCCCTTTCCCGCTTCCTCCATCAGCGCCTGCACACCTCCGCCCGCTGCTGCACCTGTGCCGGCCCCATCGGCTCTAGTGGTCAACTCCAGCGGCCTTGCCCCACCCCTCCCCACACTACCTCTGCCCCACACTACCGCTGCCGTGCTGCTTATCATGCCGCTTCACCAACATATGTGTCTTCTCTTCTCCTTTATGATGTTGTTCGGTAGCCTTGTTTTTGGTAACTCTCTTTCTCCGATTATTTCTGTTTCTCCATCTTCCCAGACATGTTTGTGCACCTGTCTTCGCTATTTCTGCAGTTTGGTTACCTTTTTTTAGTTTTGCTTGATTGCTCTTTATTGGAGAAGGAAATTGAAAGCTAAGATCAAATCTTACAAGCATAATGGACCGTAAGGCAAATAGTAGGCATTTTTGTATGATAGATGAAGTTTCAACAGGAGTAATAATATCAACACTAGCTTTGTCAAAAGACTCAAAACTCTGGAAACAGGGCCAAATATTGCAAGCGTAAAAGGCGGCGGATAGTATGCAATGTTTAGAAGAACAAGATCCTAGATAGGAACGTGATTACGCAGCCATCCCATACCTCGTGAAGTTAATCATTCTAATGTCTAGAATTCTGCTACGATTAGTATCCAACCCTGCGCCTTTTCTTTCTAACAGCCGTTCAAAACATTTCTTGGAATTAGTTCATGATAGGAGAGCTGGGAGCCTAAACGGCCTTATTTTCATGCTCAATACTTGATTACCTTTAATATGTTCGGGTTTTGTATTTCATAACCTCATCTTGTATCGTCAAGGTTTCAGTGATGCGCAACGAGCGATTTAATTTGTACTTTCTACCCACTGAAGTAATGTCCAACTTGAGCAATGGTGAGACCACGTCAAGGACATGCTAGAGAATAGATACACAGCCACCCAACCACCAACCCCCCCCTTCCCAGGTTGGAAGGAACTTGAGAAGAAGAAGATTTAGTTCCAACATATGGCATGGTGTCAGGAGTGATTTAGTTCTAATTCTATGTTTTCTAGATATCCGCAAAAATTTTAAAAACCCTCAAAATGTATGTGGAAAAGAATTTAAAAGTATTTGAAGCAGAAGTGAGTAACGGTGAACGGTGAAAAATAATATGTGTCAGCAGCAAAATGCACCTAGATGATATTTATGTTACTATGTATCGAGGTATAAGGGTGTTTTGACTTAAATGATTCCATAACAATACTACCAAGCCGATCGGACTAACAGTATTAACATAGTACATCATTATGTTATATTATTATGATACAATACTATCATTATTAGGGCAACAAAATGTACAAGCGTAATATGGCGATCAACCCCACTAAAAAATCAACCATTAAAAGCATACATAATAGAAGCAGCCATATCATATATTGTTGCAGCTCATTATTCAAGCAAGTACTGCTTACACCTGAGTTGCTTGATTTATTGTCCGATATGTCTCTGACATCACCTTAGATGGTGAGTCTCAATGTCTTTGGTGATTTTCACAGCATCTTCCACGAACGTATATGGATCCTCGACATCGTCACTTTGCTTCTCATATTCAAAGGTCTATTTCACCAAGGTGTTTTCACCCTTGGGGTCAACGTGAAGAGTAACCACAAAGCTCTTGTATAGCTCCAGGAGATCTCCTTCAATCACCCTCAGGATCATTGTCTTGTTCTTTTCGTCTATTCCGTCAATAACCTCTTTAGCAACCTTGGCTTTGCCATCTATAATTTCACATGAAAACAAGATAAAAATAGCCATCATATCAAGTGCACCTGGTTAGGGTGGATCGAGTATATATAGGGAAAAGTGAAAGCAGCACTAGTGATTCTAAGTATCATTTTCTTGTCCATACGACTTTGTTTTAAGCATTTGTTATTGTCATTAATCGGTCCTTCTATCCTTTTGAAACCGCACGATAGGTCTAGTTTCAATTGAATTTTCTCCATTTCAGAGTCCTTTAAGAACTCTATGAAACACTTGCACTTGCATTGGCAGTCTGGCACATATAGTGTCGACATACAACGTGGAAGGTCAGGAAATAATCACATCCCTGAGCCAACAATTCCTCTGTCAATACCATGTGGAGATAACATGTGAACAGATAGAAGTAGTCTTACCATGGAATTACTTCCAAAAAATGATAGAGCCAACAGTTCCCCATTCGCCTTCATGTAATTCACATCCCTGAATTTTATCAGGGCTGATATTGGGGATATGTTGTAGTTTGGATGTCCAGAGTTCATGGAAAACGTCCCCATCAGACTTAATCTCTGTTTGAGAAACAATCTTACCCATCGCTAACCCTAGAAACCAAGACTAGAAGCAAACAAGAAATAAGTAGAGGAAAGTGATGAAGCCAATACACTGGCTATTGGCTACTATATATAGTAGTCCGGAGTGAGGTGCATCTCCTATTAGCTTTAGCTCTCACTTGTCAAGTCATTTCGTCACTATACATCAATTATCACGTGGGAAACAAATTAAGATCCGCCTAATCTTCTTCTTTTCGCGTAGTGAAGTCTATCACATCTGGTTTCCTCGTTTCACAAACGCTGGGCCCAGATTAGGTGGAGCAAGAGGAACTTAATTACTCCTTGGAGATAATTGGCTGATTCTGAAAACTCATGGGAAAACAATCGCTTCGTGACAAATGAATTGAAAAGTAGCCAAGAAAATGGCGCCAAACCAATGAGATGCTCTACAAAAGAAGTTCCCCAGACTACCCACAGTCACTCATGCTATTTGCAAGGAGATTTTAATTGATAAACCTTAGGCCTCCCCTTATAAAGGATGTAGTAGAATTTAGCTATCACTTTCAGCGACGGACAAATGTCTCTGGCGAATACTTTTTATTAAGTGGCGCTCTTCTAAGATTCCCTTGAAGAAAAAAGTGGCTAAAGGTTACTTTTTTGTTTTTGTTTGAGATGAAGTAGAATAGCATAAATAATAAAGAGTTCATCACCGGACGGTGAAGTACAAGAGGAAAAGCCAGGACTTACAGAGCTTCCATCAACAAATATACAAGAGAAAACGAACAGAGCAGAAATAAGTACACAAAAACCAAAAAACCCTCACGAAACCAAGGAATTAAAGATCCTGTTGCGGCAAAAAGTCATGCACCCAGTCTTGGTAAACGGCGATACATGCATGGCAGGCAAAAGCAGCTAATGATCTAGATTCCTTAAGCTGAGACGTGGTGGCTCTGTCAACTCTAAACTAATGGAAGTGCGAAAGTACATGGCAAAAGTCATACATAATGGGAGTAGTAGTGTCAGGGATTTCCTTCAAATCCGAGATCTGGATAATGGGAGTCAACACCAAAGCCATTAATTTTCCTTTTCTTGCCATATGGCTCTTCAAGATTATCCCCATTCTCCAGATCTTCTCTTTTGTTTCCTGATAGTTGCTGAGAAATATTATAACCTGCATGGGAAACTTGATCTTCATCGGGGTCAGAATCATCTTCTGAAATGCCATCAAATTCTGGAGCGGTAAATGTAGACCCTCCGTTAATCCTCATACGGAATGATGGTCTATATAGTGCCACCGTTTGATTGGCGGTGACACCGTCATAGGTAACAGTTTCTTTGTTGTCAGGGGAGCTGCATGAGGATGGGGCAAGCTGGGTTATGGTGAGAGTGATGTCTTGTTTCAGCCTTAGCAGTAGTTGATTATAAGGTAGCGTATTTAGAATATTGGCTGAAGTTGTGGCGTTAGAGAGGGTGACGTGCAGGAGAGGCTTTGTACCAGCTTCTAACTTTGCAATGGACTTAGGATTATGCATTTGTTCCCAGTAATTTCTTTGGTGAGGATACAGGTCTTGAGCAGATGGGCTTGGATCAAGATTTTTTGAGATGTCATGGGCCGAGAAAAGATGTAGGGGACTAAAGACTTGGGCTGCTGTTTCATGTTCTGAAAGCTGAGGGGGCTCACGTCCATATGTGAAGAAGAGTTTGGATCCATAGAGCATTTGTTGGGCTAGCAGCTTAAGTTTGTCTTCAGGTAGGCCTAAAATAAGTTGGGCCAACTTGCTCTTCAGAGTGGGCTGTTGGCTTGGCGAATTGGAGGAGGGGCCCATCTCACGAAACCAATTTTCCTGGATTGTATGTCCAGCTGGAAACTCAGGAAATTTTTCCACAATAGCATAGGTCTCATCATTTGTTCTTGTGTTAGATTCGGCGCCGACAACTGGTAAGATTTCTAGGAATGGCGTTGGAGATTTTGTCCAAGATTTGAGAAGGTCAGATGGTATGGCCTTTTAAGATGATAGTGACGTGGCTTCCTTAGAGCTCCATATCTTGTGGGAAGATGTCGTAGTAATCATCGATCCTGCAGGTGTCAGAGACGGGTTGTCTGGTGAAACCGGCGCGTGGGCAACTTGTGCTTGAGAACGATTTTCAATGGAAAATTCCGGCGAAAGAAGCGTTGCCTCTACATCGTCTGTTTCCTCTGGCGGTGGTTCATCGCTGTTTTGGCTGTCTCCTATGCTGATTTCTTCTGGCTCAGTGTCTTCTTCCATGTCGTAATCGTCTTCCCAAATTTTTTCTTCATTCCAGTTTCCGTTATTCCGATTACCACCGTTAAGGTTAGCATCTAATTGTTCCAAATCCGCCATTAGGTCATCCATGTTCAATGCTTGATTTTCTATTGCAATGATTTGCTGGACTTCATCAAAATTACCTTCCTCGATGAAGTCAGCAATTGGGATTTCTTGATTCAAATCAACATTTTCCTCCTGAATATGTTCCGGAGTATTGGCTTCGACAAATTCTTCCCCATCCATATCAGCATTTTCCCCTGGGTACGCATTGGGGGGTTGTTCGGGATCATGGTTGGCATTTGAATTTTCAGAATTTTCTCCCTTATCGGACACTGGTGAATTGGGTGCCGTTGTAAATATGTCATCATCGCTTGAAGGTGGAGTCGGGTTAGGAGAGTACGCATCATATGTTTGGTTGAGATGAACTCCTAGATGGTCTCCGTAAATGGAGATTCTTGAAGTGCGATTCCAGTCCGAATTCGGGAGAGCTCGCATTGATTGTGCAAATAACGGGTACCCTTCTACGAAGAAAGTGGGGTAAAGATTTGGTCCAGGAAGATGCTCAATTCGCCGTGCAAGAGATTCAATTACCTCAGCTATAGAAGACTGACAATGTGTATTTTCATGACCAATTCTTCCACATCTAAAACACGCAGTGAACACTCTTTCGTACGTACACTTTAGGAGTTGAACTCACATATCGTCCAGAAGGTGAAGGAAAACGGTCGGAAGCAGAAGGTCATCAACATAGATGCGGATCTTGATCCGAAAGTAATCTGTAAAGGTGGTACGCCTGTCCGACCAGTCTATTGCAAGCAATATTCATGCGGCTCGACCAATTTTCTCCGCAAGATAATAGTGATAGCAGTCATTTGGCACATTGTGAACTTGCATCCACAAGTCTACAGATGGGAACTTGACCGTTTTGTATATAACATGAGGAAACCATGGTCTCAGCAGGACGAGTGCTCCAAAGAAGTTCCCAAGGATCGTGCGTGAGGACAATGTGTGCATCAGAGATAGCAGAAAACTCAAACAGGAAGATATTGGGTACTTTGGTCACTATAATCGGGCCATCGAGTTCCCAGCATTCGTTAACCCGAGATTGGATTTTCCTTTGGGAGAAAAATCAGGAGTCTCGAAATTTCCCTAGGAGCAAGCAATCCTTCCCAACACGAGCTAATTTAACCAAGTCTTCATTCAGAGGAATAAGACAAGATCTGAGGTTTACATGATTATCCTCTCTGAGGTTGCCTTCCGGTTGGAACATCATAACCAGCATAAGGTAGTAATGGCAGCTTACAACTAATGATTAGATATTCAATATTGGAAAATAAAGGCGGAGAGATACCTGCAAATTGAAAGCTGTGTATTGAAGGCTGCTCGGCAAAGGTTGGTGGAAGAGTCAGAGTGAATTTAGGACATGAGGATTTGGTTTGCTGAAAAACTCTTCACTGTGATTCATGATGTGGGTTGATTGGTGGGCGAGGATGAAACAGGTGAATATAGATGGTCGTAGGGACCAATTCCGGCATGAATAGTGGAAGCATGATGAAGACTGCTAAGTAGAGCTAGAGATAAAACTTTTGCTACAGTGACACATGACATAAATGGTTTTGATAACTGAACTTTTTGGCTAAAGGTTACTTGAATTTGGTTATGAAATTGATAGTTTTCATTACTAAACTAAAACATATTATATTTTTTTGTCCGTCGTACGGCGGTTACAATTGAAATAGTTACTGTAATAGCTTTAGTAATAAATGAATGTCACTAAATGGTTGTCTTGCTATTACAATTTTTCTGGTGATAGGTGGAAGAGTTAAAACTTTTCCAGCGACCAATCCTCCAATTTTCCTGGAGAACGTTGCTGTAAACTCTTGAACGAAATCTATCCAGTGGCGTTTTTCTATGGCTCTCACTGATAAATCTAACCCGAAATTATGGAGGATCCTCACCAACGCCTGTGAGTTTGTAGCACCTACTTGACTCTTTATTTGAGACTAGTAAGTTTTCACGTGCGTTGCACGTGGGGAGTTATCTAAATGGTCTTCTCACAAGAATTACATAAGTTATGGTGGAATTTGATTTAAAGAAGAAAGTCCCTTATGATTTCCAAGTCAATTTTGAAAGGAAAGAAAACAAAAAAATTGTATTTCAAAGACCATATGACGCGAGATTGCTTAACCAATCCAAGCGCATAGACTGCGAACGATATTCTTGTTCAGATATACTGTCAGAATAGAACTTTATGGAACTTGGACTGCAGTCAGACAATTACTTCCATACATGCGACTTCTATGATGTTTGAAAACACATATTTGTGCACATATATGAGTACTTTATTCTAGTAATTGAATTATAACACATCCACACCCAACGCCATACTCTGGTTTTCAATAGCTCCAACTCTTTTTTTTTTGACGAATTTTTTTTTTCAATCAATTCATATTTTCCATTTATTTCTAGTACTTGACCAAGAGAAAGATTTCATCCATTGGTCACTCTAGCTTACCATATCTGTACAAATAGAATAATCCATTTATACAGAATGGTAAAGGGGTCTTCTATGATCATCGATCATAGAAATCAAGGGATATTTTAATCCTTACCAACTTGATCTTGTCGCCCCTGGCAACAAACATGCATGAACCATTTCACGAAGTATGTGTCCGGATAGTCCAAAGTCTCGATAGTTAGCTCTCGGCCTTCCGGTCAAAAAACAACGTCGATGAAGGCGTGTAGGGGCACTATTCCGCGGTGGGGATTGTAACTTTCCATAAATTTCCCATTTGTCACTCAACGTAATAATCCTAGTAGTTGGATTTAGATGTTTATTCTGATAGGAAATAAAATATTCAAATCAATGATTTTTCATCGAATGACTATTCATCTATTGTATTTTCATGCAAATAAAATAGGGGGCAAGAAACTCTATGGAAAGATGGTGGGGTGTGTTTGATAACGCTATCGAAAGATGGTGGAAAGATGGCAATGTTCTTGGTAATTTTGAGCCATAACACAAGAACCCGTTTTGTCAAAAGAAGATTCAACCATTCAACACATACCGTGCATAGATATTTTCACGAGGTGTTATCGGCGATGCTACAATTTTCAAAGGAAATGATTGTTCCTACCACATATAATCCTAATGCCAATCAGATTCGGCACCATCGTCGGCTCAGACACGTGTTTCAGGTATAAATACAAAGTTAGATTTTGTTACACGAAAATGCTTATAGGCGTAATTTAGTATCCACTTGTAAATTATGTGGTTGTGTTCTTTTTATTTTGTAGGGTGCAGTGGGTGCATTAGATGGTACGCTTATTCATGCTGTCGTACCCCCTGATCAGCAAGTACGATATAGAGGAAGAGGAAGGGGTGAATGTTACCAAAATGTTCTAGCCATATGCGACTTTAATATGGTTTTCACTTTTATATGGGCTGGTTGGGAAGGAGTGGCACATGACTCAAGGGTGTTAACAGAAACTATGCGGGAACCTGCTAATCATTTTCCATTTCCGCCCCCAGGTATTGAAATATGGTGTCTTATATAGTATTGAGATTCATTTGAAAACAAGTACTAAATTGTTGAAATAAATAATTTATTGCAGATAAGTACTATTTATGTGACGCTGCATATACACATACTCGTAGATTTATGGCACCTTATCGCAATGTGCGTTATTGGTTGGCGGACTTTGCACAGGGTCATCGTGCAAGAACAAAGGAGGAACGATTTAACCATGCACACGCTAGACTGAGAAATGTCATTGAGCGTTCATTTGGAGTCCTTAAGGCTCGTTTCCCAATATTGAAAAGGATGCCACCGTATCCTTTTCAAGTACAAAGGAATATTGTTATTGCATGTGCAACGGTACATAATTTCCTTCGAAAAATGATTATCACAGATTATCTTTTTGAGCGATTTGACAACGGAGATATTCTTGAAGATACGGCTCACCAACACGAAAATGCCGTAGATATGGGAGCGAAAACACGACAAGCTGATCAAAATTTTATGGTGAACTTGCGGGAGCAGATTGCAACTCAATTGTTTAATTTGAGGTTGTAGTTCATATATGTAATAATATGACTTTTAACTATCTACATTATTGCTAATTCTTATCATGTGACTAATTTGAATTTTCTTTTATGTTTTAATGTTTTAATGTTACACGTGGGATGTGCAATAATATAACTATGTTTATAAAATTTCAAAAAGCAGAGCAAAAGGGTATTAGTGTCAAACTAAACAGTTTTTAGATTTCAGTTGTTTTTTTTATCAAACAGAATAAACTACGTCAGCACTTAAATTGCAGTCCAGACCAAAAAAATTTCAGTGCTTAAAATTCAGTAGCTTAAAATTTTCAGTTGTACGTACAAATTCAGCACTTGAGTTTTCAGTACTTAAATTTCAGTTTTATCAAACACACCCTAGACTACTATGGTCTGAAAGCAATATATATATATCGCAGAAAATCTCCACTCTAACATTTAGTTAGTTTGTTTCAGCACCATGATCACGACATATTGCCATATCAGAATCAAAATCACTTAATGGTGCAATGAGATTGTGTAGAAAGAAATTTTGGATACCCTCTTCGTACGAGTCATTGACATTTTATTTGCTTACACAAGGGCATGCTATTCAATGACGGCTTATTAAGGTAGGAATAGCAACAATCAGCGTACATGACAACATTACTCACCTCTAAACATGAACTTCAAAAAACTATGGTACATTTCAAGCCAACGGCCATGCCAAGATAAAGATTGTGAACGGGATTCCGAGTAGCTTCTAACCATGTTGTTGCCCCATTTGTTCATAAAAATAGCAGGAAAAATGAATAAAGAACACAAAACAATTGATGAAAGTTATGTAACGATCCTTTTACATGAATGTCATGGCAAGTTGCCATATGGATACACTTATCAAACTTAGAAACTAACTACCAAAAATGCACAATTTATGTAGTTGGAACTTGTAAAAAACTACAAACAGAAAGCACAAAAGGACCTAAAACAGGGAACATTATTATTCAAGGTCAAGAAGTTTACCCATTGCACTAACCATTTTGTATTTGGCTTCATGGTAGGCTCATTTGGTACGGATAAATAACGTCTAACACGTGAAATTGCATTTTGGATAATTTAATATTTTCGTTGGCTGCACTATTCCCACTTTTTCCACTCCTTTTACCACTTTGAAGAGCCAAAATTTCAGTCAGGTAAAAGAGGGGCTGAGGAAATTGATGATGAAAGTCATTGTAATACCCCAAGGCCTGATATTACTTAGCCTGTTAATTTATTTTTAGCGACGATTTTTGTGCGTAACATTTAGCGTCGATTTTTATGAGCGAAATTTTATCGGTAACCTTTAGCAACAAATTTTTGGAAAAACATAAGTTATAATATAGCGATAGCAGTTAAAAGTGATATTGATTGAGGTATTTAGTGACATTTAGTGTAAATGATATTTTTGAAAACCTTTGGCGACAATTTTGATGCGGGATACAACATGCAATTTATGATAGTTAAAGGGATAGTTGAAAATTTAAATTTAAGTTGGGACTAATAGATAAATAAAATATTACAAAATCTGAATTTGTTTAAAAATGTTGTCAAGTCTCTAATTTTTTATAAGAGGGAACAAAGGAGGGGGATTAGGGAGAAAATTAAGTTTTCCTTAAATGGGAAATTCAGTTACCATAGAGAAAGAGAAGATTGCTCTTTCCATTATATATGAGAGAGAGTGAGAGAGAAGAATATTTAGTCAGAGAAAGAGAAAGAGAAAGAGAGGAGGCTGACGGTGCGGACTCCGGCGTAGCGAAAATCTCTGGTAAGCTCTCTTTATATACATTTACAAGTGTATATGCCGGTACAATACGCGACTGCGAGAGTGATGTGTGTGAGTATGCGTGAAGAGGATAAAAATGGCTGTAGGAACACAGTAAGGGCAGCCATGGTGGCTGTCGTATGTATGTGAAGGAGAGGTTGAAATGGAACAGCCACGGGAGATTTTGTGCAGCTGTGTGCAGGTGGACGGATGTGGGTGAAATGGTTTGCAAGAAACGGGATTTGGTGTGAGAGCAAGTGGTTTTCTTGGTGTTTGTGAGAGGAAGTAGGTGACTGCCCGTGAGTTTGTATTTGTGTGAGTGTTTGTGGGTGTGTGCGAGGGTGCAAGGGCTGTTACAGCCGTAAAGTCTATGTGTGAGTAGCGTGTGTGTGAGAGTGTATGGTTTGTGGAAGGGGATACTGTTAGGCACCCGTAGTGGGTGCAGACTACCGTGTGTATATGTGCCTATGTGTGTGAAAATAGTGGGTGCATAAAGTGTATGTGTGTGTCTACGCGCGCGCACGCAGGATGAAGGAATGTGTTTGTGAGTGTTTTGTGTGAGAAATGTGCAGGTACAACCATGAATCTGTGTAAGTATGGGTGAAGAGGGCAGCCATGGAGACTGCCGTGTGGGTGCAGGAGTTTGCAGGTGGGAGAGTGTGAGTGTGCGTGAGTTTAGTGCATGTAATTGTGTGTTTGTGTGAACCTTGTGTGTGCAACATGGTGTGTGCTTGTGTGAAATCAGGGATTATGTGAAATGGTGTGCGCTTGTGTGAAATCCGGGTTTATGTGAAATGGTGTGCGCTTGTGTGAAATCCGGGTTTATGTGAAATGGTGTGCTAATGGGTGTAAAATGTGTGTCTTTTGTGTGTGTGTGTGTGTGTGAAAACAGACGATTTGTGTGTTGTGTGCCTGGTTGTAAATAAAGCGAGCCGCAGTATGGGGGGTGAAGGGGGTTTATAAGGAAGGAAAAGGTAGAAGACGGAGTGTGCACGCGCGCGCGCGGGTGGGTGTGAGAAGGAAAAATAAAGGAGGGGCTGTCGTGAGTGCATCTGTGTGAGTGTGAGTTTCTGCTCAGTGCGTAGAGAATAGAAAGGAAGAAGAAGGTGAAAGTGGGTTTAAGCAGTGGAGTGGTACACTGTGCTTGCACAGTTGTACCACGTGGCCTGTGGGATATCGTGCGAGTGTTGTAAATTGCTGAAAATTTATAGGAAGTTTCTTAGGGTAATATTAGAATTACTTTTAAAATTTGACATTTTTTTTATATCGTTTGGTATTTTTAATAATTTTTGCAAGTTTAGTTTTTCTGAAATTCGTTTTGGGTATTAAAAACTTGTATTAAATTCTGGAAAAATTATAATAGTGTTTCTATAGTTAAAAGAAGACTCAATTTCACTTTCATAAAGCCGTGACAACTATATATAATAATCTGCGATTCATCATGGGAGGGCTTTCTAACACGCTATTCTTTATGGAAAGATATTTCAAAATGTAAATTTTAACTTAATAATCGGTTTTCGGGTGGATACATTCTTCCAACTTTCAGCTAACATACTTGGCAAGTAAACGGAGTCTAGTTCTCACAAACATTCTACCAAACAACCATTTATCTTTTAACAAGGCTTCTACATATATAAAATCTCTTCTGATAAAATTTTCTTTCAAATATTATAACTTAAACAAATGTTATTGCTGAAAAAATAGATGTCATCCATACATTAAAAAATGATGAGCAATTAATCTCATTTTTTCCCCTTACCACATGTGTTTTAAGCATAAACAGGTCATGTACTTGAGCAAAAACGTGTCAGATTATAATTATTGACTATGCATGTAGTTATATCCTTATGTCTAGTAATATATCTACGCTAAGACGTTCATCCCTTTAAATTGATTGAGGACAATAGTCCATAGATGCAGTTGATCTTTTCAATTCAAGGATAATTAAAGCAACTCCAAGGGATAAATCCAGGTTATACTCTAAACAAGATATTAAAATCTGCTTGCCAAGAATTGTGTGATTTGGCCCAATATTCATTTTCAACAGAAAAAGTAGGTTCCTATTCGCTTCTTTCTCGGCAGATTCCAACGAATCTCAAGCAATTAGATCAGTCTTTGCTATGGTAAGTAGCTCCAAAACAAGATGATATACCAAAAAATCATGCATGATACACTCAAGATTTTGTCCAAGGATAATTTATACTTGCCACGCGACAAGATTCATACAAACAGTTCCTCCTATTGAAGTCAAACAAATTCACTACCTAACATACAAAAATCTAAGCTTAAGCTGCCTTAAATGCAACATTGATGTGAAGGCATATTCATCTTTAAAAAATAAAGCCTCTCCATGTACAATTAAAACAACAACTTATGATGCACATTTTTGCATAGAATTTCTGCAACTCTCGAGAAAACTTAAGTGTTCAAGTTTCTAAATTAATTCAAAGGTTTTCTGTCTGCTAGGAAGAGTATGGCAGAATGAACGAATCCACTACAATTAATCTTTTGCTATCAATACCGTCATACGCATTCTTTTGTGTCAAATTCAAAATCTGCTTATTAGTGGCATGTATTTGTGTCACTGTTTTGAAGAACTTGCATCTTGTCCAACAACTACAATCTCAAATCCTAAAATCTTGCAATATCAATGTTTCTAAAAGGAATCTAAAGACATCATTTCTATCTACTGCGTGCCATTTTGGAATGTTAAAGAGGAAAGGTTGGTTATGGAAAATTTCACCCTGATCAGCCCCCATGTGAAACAATTGTTTCTTCCACAGTTAAGTAGATCAAACCCACTTATAAACGTCATGTAACTTGCTAACACAAACACATAAACCATGATATTGAGTTGTGCAGTACAAAGGAATCTACTTTGTTTGCTTGCTTTCATAAAACTAAACAACTCTTCAACAAACACTTGGCGGGCATCGTACTGTTAGCTCAACAAGATTACATGTGGTAGCATGTGTAATTCATAATGTGATGGCTTGATACACAACTGAAAGGCAATTCACGATGAAAAGAATTTCGAAAGACTCACAGACTCAATTTGGTCCACTTTCCAAGTAATTCAACCATGTCAGACGCTTTCCCATCCATTGGATGTGGCTATGCGATAACTCACTATATAGCGACTCTCAGCATGATTTTCTGTTTAGCGCATGTCAGAAAAAAAAAATGAGAACAAAGAAGGACTATTTCGCATGCCAACCGCAATTGGCAATTTTACATACTCACCCGTGCAATTGATATTATGAACAAAGAAGCCCCAAATCCATGTATGTCGTTATGGAATATATATTACCTTCTTGAGATTGTTTAAAGCGAACTCTGCAGAACACATATTATGTGTCTTCCCATAAATGCTTAAATCAAAACAAGTTATCTGAATCAGATTATGAAAACCATCGTTTCTGAAGCTTTATTTCCTTTTAGCACGATAGCAGCGGTTCGCTTATGCCCTTGTTTTCTGTGCACAACTTTGTACCGAAGGAGAATGGCGTCTTTGCTCTTTTTCGTAGGGGTGTTCTGGGAATAGAAATGTGTACAAATTGTTGGTACTCTTAAGATAGAGAGATAAGACACTAATCTTTCATGGGGTCGTGTCTCTAAGTTGTTAAACTTAGATAGCGTTTGAAATCACTTAAGTTTTCAATTTTTTCTCCAGTTTTATAAACTCGAGGGAAAAAAAGCGTTTGGCACATAGTTTTTGTTTTTTGTTTTCTTCTGTTTTGAACATCAGTTTTTAAAACATGACTGTTTTTTAAAACTCCATTTTGGAGTTTTGGGTTTCCAGTTTTTGTTTTTGTTTTGAGACCACCCCCACGCCCCTTCACTACCACCCACCCCCGCCATTGCCACTGCCACCCCCACCTCTTCCGCCACCACCTCCACTGTCACCACCACCAAAGAACGAACTCTAAAAAAAAGGGTAACCAAACATACAAATGAAAAAAAATCAAAATAAAAACTGGGTAATCAAACACCCATTTATTTTTGTAAAAAATAAAAATTAAACTGGTTTTGGTTTTTGTTCTGGAACTGAAAATTAAAACTGTAAGTGATTTAAAACAGACCCTTAGTCATAAAAATGTGTTTTTAAACAGTTCACAGAGTTTGCACATTCAAATTTTTGTGTTGGATGATCATATGAAGTGGAGAGGACAGTCTAGCTATCTTGGATACTGTTAATCGGAGAGGTGGGCATGACATGCAGATGTGCTCATCTTAAATTGAAGAAAGATTTCTTATTAATTGTTGCTTTTAGCTTTGGGGCAGCTTCAAGAAAGAAAAAAAAATATATTTATTGCTCGTTGTACACACAAATTTCGTGTCTAAATCTGCGAAACAAGAAATAAAGCACAAACAACAATTTAAAGATATATATTTTTTAAGAACTAAGGGTTACACCACTTTGTAGTTTAATCAGAAAAAAAATGAGTCCTCTGATTCAGTCTCCGATTTTGGTCACGATCCAAGGGTTAGGACAGCTTGTTCTTGAACCGCTATGTTGACTTCGTCGTTGAGGGAGATTCTTGACTTGTAGAATATCCACGGTTGAAGGTGAATTCCTCTTTGATGTTCAGGATCAAAAAGTGATGAATCTTTATCGCCGAGAATGCTCGATTGAAGAACGCCACTAACTTAGTGCTTGTTGTTCTTCAAGTGGAGCGTAATTCTCGTGTTGTGGGGTTGTAACAGAGTTCCGGCAGAGCGCTGACTTATTTGCAAGGACTCGGTCTGTCTTTCTTCCCTACCCGAAGCCCTCTATTTATAGGCAAAGAGGTGGGGTTAAATTTAGAAAACCCGTGATTTGGGGCTTTGTCTTTTAATTAAAGGGATTTATGTCCTCCTTAATTCAATCTCAGTTAATTAAATGGATTTATTTTCATTTAATTACTTTTGGTCAAACTTGACTTGTTTGAACTTTCTGGTACCAAGACCATGGGCTGGACCAAATATTTTTATTTCGACTAGTCCTTAAACTTGTCTTTGACTTCGAGCCCGTTGTCTTGTTTGACTCAAAGTCAGCATCTAAGCCCACATTTCCCGCAGCGTTGAAATTTTTTACTGGTCACAAAAAATAATTTACCATTGATTAGTAAAATTATTTTTAGTGTCTACAAATTGCCCCCACTTCAAGACTTGTGCGGTACTCTTCATTTTTATTTATTTACTTATTTTTAGTACCGTCGCAAGGCTTGAAGTAATATATATTTCTTTTTTGTTGGGGCATCCGCACGCTCGCTTTGGCTTACAGCTCGCTAGGAAGCTTACCGGCCGAGTCGGTGTTAGCCCAATTTTTTGCCTCCCAGAGGAAAAGCTTTAGGTTTTTGTGTCATTATGTAAGGGTGGTCCCCCCCTGCCATTGACCATTGTCTATGCTGTTTGGCGGCTTGCGGACTCTTTGTCCTCGCGGTTGATTCCTTCGCTTTGACGGCTGGCAACGACTCTTGCGGCTGGTTTTTATCTCAGTGGCTTGACACCCTTATTTAACATGTATAGCTTCTGACGGTACCCTTCCTGCACGTTCTTTATCTGTATGTCTTTTGTCAGAGAACATGCTTCACTGTGCCCAACTCTTGATTTCATACATTGCAATTTTGCTTTCATGCCGCCATCAATATGCCGTTAACAAATCTGCTGATCCAATTTCTCATCTAATTTGTCCATCAATCTTGTTATGTTAGTAGATGAAACACGAAACGTAAATATCATTCAATCTGTCGTCGAATACTATATGTTTCAATATTTCACCGACATACAAAATTCATTGTTATCTACTTTTTCTGACGCTATCCTATGTTCCGAATGTGTTACAATTGGAATACACATTACTGGACTAAAATATCAAAATTGGAAGAACCCTAAAAAAGATTGGACAGACCTTCTACCCGTTCTGATAACAACTGCCACGTTAAAACCCAGATCGCAGTCGCATTGCTTAGGCTCCTCCTTGTCGTTGCCAGGACAAACCGTGGTTGCCAGCGGTGAGCCATGGCTGCCGCCGTGATTCTGCCGCCATCTTTCGTTGGCGTACGGGCTAGCCGTTTGTTTTGTGCCGCTGCCGTTTTCTTCTCTTCTTTGTTTTGTTTTCCTTTGTTTCTTCTGTTTTCTTCTTCTGGCTTCTTCAGAGACCTTTTTTTCATGTTTGATTTTTCTTCTTCATGTTTGGGCTCAACGCCCACGTCACTGTCTCTTCTTCCTTTTGTTTCTTTTGTGGTCCTTCTTTTTTTTTTTTTTGCTGCTGGTCCACCTTTTTTTTTCTTGGACTTTTCTTTTAATTAGTAGCATATATATGTTAATGAACATATCTACTTTTGTTTCTTCCTTGTCACATTAATGAGATGTTAAATTAGTAATAATTTTTTAAAAAACGTAGTTGAGTGTGCTCATCCATGTACACTAGCTTGTATCGATCTTGACTTCTTTAGAAGACATCGCACTGTTGAGATGTCTCGTATTTAATAATATACTGACACATTTACTTATGTCTGGATTCAATGGCGCTGATAATTGTCAATTAGTTTTGTCAATAATGTCCTTGACATGACTCGTGACTTCCTTCATGTGCAATTAATTTGTTGACTCTACGGACGTGATCACAGCAGGGCTCACTGACTGACTCTTATAATGCGCTCAACATGTCTTGCACGTGGACGTCCCCTCATGTGCAAGTCCTCTATTGACCTCTATTATGGATGTTATTGCAATATGACTCCACCAGCTTGCTCCAGGAATCCGCTCGACACGTCTCGCACGTGGACTTTCCCTCCTGTGCGAGTCCTCTGTTGACCCGCACCTTGGACTCAATTGCAACAAGGCTTCTCCGACCGGCTTCAGAAATGCGCTCGACACGTCTCGCACGTGGACTTTCCCTCCTATGTGAGTCCTCTGTTGACCCGCATCGTGGACCTAACTACAGCAACGTTTCTCCGACCGGCTTCAGAAATGCGCTCGACACGTCTCGCACGTGGACTTTCCCTCCTATGTGAGTCCTCTGTTGACCAGCATTCTGAATGCGCCTGCAGGATATCTCGACCAGTCAGCTCTAGAAATGAGCTTGACACATCTCGCACGTGGACTTTCCCTCCTGTGCGAGTCCCCTGTTGACCAGCATTATGACCATGACTGCAGCATGTCTCGACCAGCTAGCTCTAGAAATGCACTCTACACGTTTCGCACGTGGACTTTCCCTCCTGGGCAAGTCCTCTGTTGACCCACGTCCTGGACCCAACTACAACAAGGCTTATCCAAATGGTTCCGGAAGTGCATTTGACGCGTCCCGCTCATGAACCTTACTTGCATTATCTAGTTTTTATCTTGCTCTTATCATCGTTACTTTCAGTCATGCGACACGCTTCCCTTGATAATTATATAAATATTTTTTTTTATAGATTGCAACATGGTCTTCTTTAAGGAAACTATGACATCTAACCGATCATCCTTGTGATTGTAGATGAAAAGGATGATAGCATTGATGACGACACTCTTTTACTGACGCGACCGTCTGCCGGAGGCCAGGCTCGCTAAAAAGTGGAAAAACAAATATGACCCGCCGAACTTGCCCTCGTGGTCGATTAATTTAACTGAGGATGGAGGCTCGAGGATGCTCGTGCTGAAATCCTCCAATCATGGGGATGTCTCTCGGTGTGATCCATATCCTTCCCTTGGACAAAGAATAATATCCAAGAAGACGACTTGGGGAACCATTTATCAAATGAGTGGTGAGT
Organism: Escallonia rubra; assembly: GCA_033065855.1. NCBI lineage: Eukaryota > Viridiplantae > Streptophyta > Magnoliopsida > Escalloniales > Escalloniaceae > Escallonia > Escallonia rubra. The sequence goes on from JAVXUO010002004.1 coordinate 23,352, forward strand.
TTCTATACAGCCCTTTTTAGTGGGAGTGGGTTGAATATGTCCTTGGACGTAGCAGGGAGATTTTCATAAACCCACCTCTATGATGTCGTTTATGCTTCCTTATTCCCGTATGACCGAAATGCAAACGTATTTCGAGAGTTTTGCGAATGTTGGTGTCCTACCACTAGCATGTTGCATACTGCTGTTGGAGAGATGTCCATTTCTTTATGGAACTTGTATCAACTCATCGGACTTCCCATTTATGGAACAATCTACGAAGAGATTGTGCCGAGTAGAGCCGATCTTCTGGCGAAGAACAAACATGGAAATTACCTTGTTCCTGTTAGCTGTCAGTAATTGTTCGCAGCGTATCATTACATTCTTCAAAACAAAGATATAAAGCGAGAAAAGATCACCATTATAGAATGGATAAAGTTTTGGTACGGCGGACCCCTTCGTTATCAATCCAAGAAAATTGGAAACATGGACAAGGTTCTGGTTTTGCTAGCACTCCTTTGGGGGTGTTCACTTCTTCACGAAGTTGGTCAACGAAACATCACAGCGCATTCACTGACATCAGAGTGGATGACGAATGCCGTGAAGAGGTGTTCCTGGCGGCTTTATCTTCTTGATGGATGTGCATCTTCTGTCTCTCAGTTAGAGAACTACAGCATATTTGTCCTGGCACTTTTAAAGCTGCCAGTATGATGGCTAATGGTCATGTATTTGGCCTGGCTTTTCCCGTCTTGAAGAGCATTTATAGATGGCTTAATGGAATATACGTGTCCTCACCTCTTGGAAAGAGCAGTACCAGCTTTCTGGTACATTATGTTGGCACAGTATTTTAACACTCATCGTTCAACAGCCAATAGAGCCGGTCCTCCAATGATGAAGTAGTAGGGCAAAGGTTCGGCTGTCACGTACGATGAATTTGCTGCTCGCGAACACATCTTGCAGGCAAAGGGGCTTCGCTTGACATTCGATTGCGATGCAAAAAAGTTGAGCACAAACTTTCACTCACAACCGTGAGCTTTCGCCTCTGGAAGTTCAACTACTTCGGGAGCCTCCGCTCTAGCTACCTGACTCTGTCTGCGAAGATCTTTACGCTCTCGAGCCGTATTCTCCGCATAGGTTTTCAAGGCACTTCGGGTTTCATCAGGATCTGTCGGGCAAACATAATGGAGAGGTTCCTATGATATCTTTGGATCGTTTTCACCATTTTTATATTTCTAGCATCTCAACCACTCTTGAAATGGTAGTGGTCCTATCCCATTCAGAAAAGCACATGTTTATAAAACAGTGAATAACTCATGCTTAGTCCCATGTCTGTGAAAAATTCGGCAGCACCTCCCCACATTTCTCCAAGTACACGACATCGATTAGGTGTTCTAACATTCATCTGACCTTGCTCAAGAAGGTTTGACGGATGTTAGAACACCAGATCTGTATGCACTCGGAGAAACACACGAGAACGTGTACCAAATATCCACGACATCGAACACAAAGCATGCGTCAAAACACTATTTTATAATAATTAGCTTTTCCAAATTGTCCAAACTGGACATCCAAAGGCTCATTACAAGGCATTACTTTGTAATGAGTACCTTTGAACGGGAACTAAGGGTTTCTATGCATGCATGCGTTCAAAAATTGATAAGATATGCAAGAATCTTTTCGAAATATCGAAACTGCAGAAAGATCGTTACATATGTTACCAATTCCACATTAAATAGAATTCGTTGGCAACGAGTTGAACCATCTCGTTGCCAATGGACTTCTCAAAACAACAACTAATATAAAGAAAGCAGGGTTTGTAAACAATGAGTAATTGAACCAACTCTGGGCAACATGGAGTAATTATGGGATGTACAAGGGCTAATTAGGGCTAACGGGGTTATTAGGGTTAATTACGAGTATTAATTATAGCTGATTAGGGTTGATTAGGACTAATTAGGGTTATTTAGTCCTAATTAGGGTTTAATTGTGCCGAGTAGTGCTGATTAGTCCTAATTAGGGCTAATTAGGCTTAATTGTGTTATGTTAGGGCTAATTAATGTTAATGAGGGCTAGTTTCGAATAATTATAGCTGATTAGGGTTGATTAGGACTAATTAGGGTTATTTAGTCCTAATTAGGGTTTAATTGTGCCGAGTAGTTCTGATTAGTCCTAATTAGGGCTAATTAGGCTTAATTGGGTTATGTTAGGACTAATTAATGTTAATGAGGGCTAATTTTGGATAATTATAACTAATTAGGGTTGATTAGGACTAATTAGGGTTATTTAGTCCTAATTAGGGTTTAATTGTGCCAAGTAGTGCTGATTAGTCCTAATTAGGGCTGATTAGGCCTAATTAGGGCTGATTAGTCCTAATTAGGGCTAATTAGGCTTAATTGGGTTATGTTAGGGCTAATTAATGTTAATGAGGGCTAATTTTGGATAATTATAACTAATTAGGGTTGATTAGGACTAATTAGGGTTATTTAGTCCTAATTAGGGTTTAATTGTGCCGAGTAGTTCTGATTAGTCCTAATTAGGGCTAATTAGGCTTAATTGGGTTATGTTAGGGCTATTTAATGTTAATGAGGGCTAGTGTCGGATAATTATAGCTAATTAGGGTTGATTAGGACTAATTAGGGTTATTTAGTCCTAATTAGGGTTTAATTGTGCCGAGTAGTGCTGATTAGTCCTAATTAGGGCTAATTAGGCTTAATTGAGTTATGTTAGGGCTAATTAATGTTAATGAGGGCTAGTTTCGGATAATTATAACTGATTAGGGTTGATTAGGACTAATTAGGGTTATTTAGTCCTAATTAGGGTTTAATTATGCCGAGTATTGCTGATTAGTCCTAATTAGGGCTAATTAGGCTTAATTAGGTTATGTTACGGCTAATTAATGTTAATGAGGGCTAGTGTCGGATAATTATAGCTAATTAGGGTTGATTAGGACTAATTATGGTTATTTAGTCCTAATTAGGGTTTTAATGGTGCCGAGTAGTGTTGATTAGTCCTAACTAGCGCTAATTAGGCTTAATTGGGTTATGTTAGGACTAATTAATGTTAATGAGGGCTAGTTTCGGATAATTATAGCTAATTAGGGTTGATTAGGACTAATTAGGGTTATTTAGTCCTAATTAGGGTTTTAATGATGCCGAGTAGTGCTGATTAGTCCTAACTAGTGCTAAATAGGCTTAATTGGGTTATGTTAGTGCAAATTACGACTAATTAGGCTAACTATAATCAATATGCGCATAATTGGGTTCATTTGGGCTAATTTAGGGTAATTACAACTAATTTAATTTTCATTAGGTTCTTAGGGTTAATTAAAACTAATTAGGCTCGTTAGAGCTAATTAGGGTTAATTGATTTACTAAAATATTGTTAATCAGAACTAATTAGGGCTAATTATAGCCAGGGCTGGAGGCACGATGAGATTCCAGGGGGTGCATGCTAAAAATGTCGCATTAACCTAACTAACCTAAATTTAATGCACATTCAACAATCTCAATTCCGACACCTCATATAGGGTGTCGATATGGTGTCCGATACGTGTCTGACACCTCTGGACACGTGTCTGACACATACCGACACGTGTCCAACGCCTCCGGACACGTGTCCAACGCCTCCGGACACGTGTCCGACGCCCACCGACACGCACCTCCAGACACATCGGCATACGTTAATTTGGTCCATGTCTGCGCAAACTAACAGGTATCTCAATCCAATTGGGTCACATCCTCCGTCAACAATCTCAATTCTCAATTCTCAAATGCTCAATGCAATAAAAATTAACAAAAATCACACATTCAATCCAATTGGGTCCCATCCTCCGTCAATAATCTCAATATCTCAAATGCTCAATGCACAATTAACAATCTAAAATCATCAATTAATAATCGCAATTACTTCAAATGCACAACTAATAACCTAAAATCATCAATTAACAACCTAAAATCATCGATCAATAATCACAATTCTCAAATGCACAATTAACAACCTAAAATTATCAAACAAATTATCAATGTTCAAATGAAAAAAAATTGTTCAAAATACACATATCTGATGCGCTTGAATTATTTCAATTTAGGGTTCGATTGTATCAGGACATTCAATTTAGGGTTCAATTAGGGGATAAATTAGTTTAATTTAGGATTCGATTCGATTATGGCATTCAATTTAGGATTTAATTATGGTTCAATTACTTCAATTTAGGGTTCTATTAGTTCAATTTAGGGTTCGGTTGAATTAGGGCATTAAATTTAGGGTTCAATTAGTTCAATTTAGGGTTCGATTGGATTAGGGCATTCAATTTAGGGTTCAATTAGGGGTTCAATTAGTTTAATTTAGGGTTCGATTCGATTAGGGCATTCAATTTAGGGTTTAATTAGGGTTCAATTACTTCAATTTAGGGTTCAATTATGGTTCAATTACTTCAATTTAGTGGTCGGTTGAATTGGGATATTCAATTAGGGGGTTCAATAAGTTCTATTTAGGGTTCGGTTGGATTAGGGCATTCAATTAGGGGTTCTATAGTTTACTTTAGGGTTCGATTCGATTAAGACATTCAATTTAGGGTTTAAAGAGAAATACTATGAACTTTCAGGACCGTCTTTGTTGATGTTCGGGTTGTACGATAAGTGCTATATCATGTAGGATTGTAAATTAGAAATGAACTTCATATCTAGAGTTGTACATAATTTAGTTTTCGCTGTAATTTGTATTGATTTTACCAATTACGACCTGGCACTCAGTTTCCGTAAGTGATTGTCAAATGTGCCTGGGCCAGTGACCCTCGAGCCCATTAGGCCTGTAGCAGGTTCGGGCGGGACCATTTGAAATGAATATACTTTCTAGCTTGAATCCGCAAGCAATTAATTATAATGGCTTGGACGCCAAAGGTAATTGTGGCTATCCTGATAAATGGCTATTTCAATGCCATTTGATCCCGGAAACACCTCATAAATTTAGCAAGTTTTCTAATTAACAAACGTGGATGATTATTATAAAGAGATTCCCAGCATATCATAAGATTTCCGTTCTTGAAATAGTGTAGTATTGTGCAGAAGTTTATGGGTTAAAATTTGAGAAAAATCATAAAGCACGATACAAGTTTAGCATTTGAATCTGTAAAACTTGGAGCCTGGGGACTGCTTCCCTGTTAAGATCAGCGTGTGTTTTGAGTAGAAAAAACTAGTAAGTGATGGACAAAGTAATTAACAAGTTTAGTATTTGAATAAAAATGGTTGTTCATGGCCTTTTTTCTTTTGAGCATTTTTTTTAATTGATAAGAAAGCTATCAAATACAAGCCAAGTACGTAAGCAGCCATGTTGTTAACTTGCTTAAGGTTCGTTTTTTTTTAATGTTTAGAACTGTAATTCAATATGGTTCATCGGTACGGGAAATCGACCTTGAGGTTCCTACTTCTACCATCCATAAGGGTTGCTTAAAATTCGTTAAAACTTGCTTTTTACAAGTAAAATAAAATAAAATTCATTCTCTTTAAAAAATTCCTCTCTCTAGCACCAAAGCCTATCGATTTGTCTTCACAAAACTTTCACAAACATAGGATTACAGCACGCTTAACTTTAAAAATCTTCATAAACGTATATAAAGTGTTAACATAAATGCCTTCTAAAAAGTATAATTGCACCTAAACTAGTAAAATTCGACACCTTCAAGCATGCAAGCTCCATTATTACAGTTACCTCATTGGAAAGACACTTTAATCCTACTCCTAATTCAAATGCAACCATTCAAGCATTGCTTAGAACAACAAGCTCCAATGCAACGGAATCTAAATTGTAAAACTACTTTGGAACCACTTAAACTAAGATAAAATTTGAATAAAACCCAACACTTCTCATTTGACTCATTGAGTCACACAAAAATTTGAATGGATGACTCAATTAGCGACGAAGAACACCACATTTGAGCCAACCCCGTGATGGTTGGATGCTAAGATTACGCACAAACCACTCCATGATTGCAAACTTGGATCTTCAGATCCATAATTCGAAAGCAAATCATCGTGACTTGGATCAAAACATCCGCAATACTGAAACTAAAATCATCGCATGCTGTCACAAAATAACTTGTCAAACAATCGACCCCACCCATACAATATATCTGCACATATCTACTCCGATTGGCCATATGGATCGACACAATCAAAACCATTTCTTCATACCTCCATCATGTTACACTAACCTGATTATATTTAACATAATTAACTTCCCAATATATCTGCACATTAAGGTTAGATGTACCATACCTCTAGTTTTTTAAGATGGGCGGCACGGCAGCTGTGGCGGCGCGACAGTGGTGGCAGCGGTCCTTCGGTTTTGAAGATGGGCGGCAGTGGCGGTGGCAGGTTATATTCCGTCGGGGGCTAGGTTGCCGGGGATGGCGACGGAGGAAATATCGCCGCTGAGAGAGAGAGAGAGAGCAACGGGAGAAAGAAAAGCAGAAGGGGATCTGATCTTTTTAAGGCCTTTACCGACGGAACACACCCGTCGGCAAAACCCTACTTTCACCGACGGGTATTTTTACCGACGGAATTATTCCGTCGTTAAATATTTTTACCGACGGACTTTTAGCGACAGTTTTTTCTGTCGCTGAAAAGACTTTTAGCGACGCTCTTTTCTTGTAGTGAAATCCCTCCACGCTGAAAAGACTTTCACGATCGGTCAATAAGGCGCACAAGTATAAATAAAAAGTCACCCCAGCCATGCATACGACTTAGTGGCGGTTGGGGAGTGCATAAAAAGAACGAAAGAAGCTGGAAAATAGCTGGGGAAAGAAGCCGGAAAAATGGAAAGAAGCTCGAAAAACAAAAGGGCCATGATGCCAACCCCCACTAAGTGTGGCGGTTGGGGAGTGCTTTTAGTGGGGCCTTTTCTCTCCTTGTGTGGCTACACGAAGGCAAAAGAATGCTTAAAAAAAAAGGGCAATGATTACCAATAGCCACAAAGTGTAGCAATTGGGTGTGCTCCCAATTGCTACACTTTGTAGCGGTTGGGCAAAAGAATGCTTGTGAAAAAAAACGGCAATGATTACCAATAGCCACAAAGTGTAGCAATTGGGTGTGCTCCCAATTGCTACACTTTGTAGCTGTTGGGAGGAAATTCGGGGGCCCCCAACCGCTAGTCTTTCTTGCGGTTGGGATTTTTTCAGCTTACCGGGGCATTTTTGTCAATTTTTGCAACCGCCACTCTTTCAGGCGGTTGCAACTTTAAAAAAAAACACATCTGGGCCATCCACGAGTACACGTGGACGACTAGATTTATGGTGGAGAAATTGTTATTTCTCCACCGGTGGGTGTGGATCGGCTCCCATATAGGGAGCCGATCCCTGTCTATCTGTGGAGAAATAATAATTTCTCTACCATATATCTGGTCGTCCACGTGTACCCGTGGATGGCCCAGATTTCACTTTTTTTCCACCAACTTGTGCTGACCTCTACAAAGAGTGAAGGTCACTGGCCCACCAAACCAGGTCACTGGCCCACGTAACCGCCACAAAAAGTGGCGGTCACCGTGGTCCCTAACCGCTACTCTTTATAACGGTTAGACAGGTTATTTTCCCTTTCTCTTTATCTCCTTTTCACTATCTCTTTCTCTACACGGGTTTTGTAAACCCAGCAGATTCATTATCTCTCTCTCTCTCTCTCTTCCTTCCCCACTTTCTCGATCATCTTCATCATCCCAATTCATTCCTCCATAATCTCCACCATAACACAAACTCAAATCCTACGCTAGAAGATTGGTGGAGAGTAGCTAAAATATTGGTGGAGTTTTTTTTTTAAATAGATCAACTTTGAAACAAGTAAGTATTTCGAATTTTCTTCTATAAATCCATGTTAATTTCATGAATTGTAACTTCTTTAGCTTTCAATTGATGTTTATTTTAGGTTTGAATTGTGTTCTTACCATAAAGGAAAATTAGGGTTTTTTTAGAAATTGAAATTAGGGCTTCAATTAGTGGCTTACTCTAATTGACGCATAGCCAAGAACCTCTCATAGTACACTGCCGATGTACATGTAGGATCTCCATCCACCATAGCTTTGGTATTGTACAATTGTAACATAGTACTGTAATAAACATGTGGGGCAAAATGTTGCCCCTTTAATGGACACGAAAAGCGTAGGCATAACATTACATATATGCTCCATCCAATATAAAGTCTAAGATGGTCATGCCATGCAATATTTACTCAATTTTTAGGTCTTATAATTTTCTTTTGGTAAATACGACCCGTTTATAAAACTATGGAATAAAGAATAACTAGTAAAATCACCACAAGAAAAATAGATTTTAGCGACGGAACGATATCCGTTGCTAAAATCCCTCACTAATTTGGATTTTTGAATTTTTACCCTTTTTTTGAAAATTAATTTTTAAATTATTTTTAGCGATAGATTTTTACCTACGGATTAACCCTTGCCGCCATTGCCCCCGCGCGCTTCTGCCACATCGATTTTCATTGCCACCGACCACTGCGTCTCCAGGGCCGTTGACCCTTTCTCCGGCTACTACTCCGGCTTTCTTCGGCTTTTGGTACGTGGTGTTGATAATTAAAACGTAGTCAATTTTTTTCACTTTTACACAAATCAACCCTACAGTCAAACTAAATAAAGTAATGCTTCTTTCATCTAACTAGGAAAAAGTCGCTGGCTTGATAAATTATTACTTCACTTCGATATATTCATGAATTTAAGATGAAGATAACCTACAGAAATTATTGCAGGGACGACAGACTCTTGTATTTTTTGTTTTCAATATATATATTTGTTCAAGTTTAAGCCTTAGATGCCTCAAATTTATGCACTCAAATCCAATCACTAATATCAGTTTTTGTTGAATTTAAGATGAAGATATCCTACAGAAACTGATGGAGACTCATGTCCGTGTTTCTATGTTCTATGTTTTGGCACTACTGCAACTCGCAAACTGCAGTTGTTCATTGTAATGCAGGGGTTTCTTTAGTGCATGAGACATAATTGCTATAGAACCTAATCATAAACTAGAACTCATCTACAACAATGTTATAAGAATCCAGTGGTTGTTTGGAGTGACACCGATTTCTGGCCAGGAATTTAGTTATGGAATTTACTGCGTTAGTTTATTGATTTCAAAATGCACAAGGTAGGGTGCATGCGCGCTCTTGTGCCCTGACAGGGTAATTGAAATTACCGTGAGTAATTAATGGGTGATACATGAGGAGAAAGGAAACTATCAGAGTGTTGTGCGATCAGTTATCAATCTGAGAAAGGGATAATGTCAAATGACTACATGTCAAACTAGTAGCACGACCTTGTCGAGAGGATTATAAGTGTGTGGTCTCTCACTTGCACATTTACGATAGTTTCTCAATATGCTATTATTCCCTATGGATTAATTCAATCGAACTTCTGTACTTCTCATGCATAGGCCTTCTCGAAGGGAGGCTAAGGACGAGAGGCACAAAACTTAGTAAGGGAAAGTTTGTTTGCTGATTTTACCATTGGCTTATTTTTCTTTTTCTTTTCAATTATTTAGTTGCTCATCTTGTGCTTGCTTGATTTAAGCTGCTAAGAGTTTGAATATGTTTCCTGCAGGTACATGTGGCAATTTTTCGACTGGAGGAAGTTCACGCGGATGTGGTTATTGTTACCGGAAAAAAATTGGTTGCTATCCCGGTTGAAAGAATCTTCCTCCAACCCCTAATATAGTGACAATCAATCATCTCTAAATTTTTTTAGTAGATTTTATCTAGAGACGCTAAAAAATTGCTGCTAATAATTGACGCTGATAGTGTTAGAAGAAAAGCCACTAAAAATATTTAGCGACTGTTAATTGTCATTATACATGGGGTTGAAGGAAGATTAGTACAATCCAGGTAGGAGCCTAAGTTTGTTCATTGTTGTCAATGAGCCCATCTCAATAAAGTAAATAGAGGAGGTTTTTAGGCTTTATCCAGATGGCTTTCGCACATGTACTAATTTTTAGTTTATTGGTCTTCTTTGGGGAACAATAGAGTAACCTTTTAGCATTGCAGATTCTAGAATTTTGCATCTTGTACCCATGTCGCCTCCTTTCTCTACCCGTTATGTTGGTTGGATAAGTTATGTTGGTTATGTTCCTTTGCATTCCATATAGGTTAAGGATGGTTCTAGGAACGATGCTCAGGTTGGCGACATGTTCCAGGTGGTTGAAAATCTAGCAAGGGTGGTGGAACAACATGTAGCTGCGACATTAAGACAACCACCTAATGAAGTTGTTGGTACTGCCATTGAGAAATTCAAGAGGTTAGACCCACCTTTCAAGGCTGAGGCATGGCTATTACAGTTGGAGGATATCTTTAAAGTGTCAGGATGTTCTGAATGGCAGAAGTAACTTTTGCCGCATTTATGTTGAGGGATGAAGCCAACCAGTGATGAAAAATGGTTAAAAGAGCGAGGGCTAGAGAAATTACCAATCTCGATTGGGAGGGTATTCAAAATCTGTTCCTTGACAAATATTTCACCCAGACAATTAAAGAGAAAATGGAGATAGAATTAACTCAAGGGAACCATACTGTCAAGGAGTACGTGGCTATTTTTACTCAGTTGTCTCACTATGCTCCTCATTTACTAGACACCGAAGCTAATAGAGCTAGGAAGTTTGAGAATGGATTGCATCTTAGTGTCTGGTCTCATATCTTTACACCGCGATTGGAAACTTATACTGAAGTTTTTGATAGAGCCCTAATAGCTGAAAAGGACAATGATAATCTGTTCAGGATTTGAGACCAATCGAAGAAGAGGGCAAGCAACAATTTGTTTTGTGGAAGCAACATGACACGTCACATTTCCAAGCGCCCGAAACCCCAAGAAGTCAACAGATGAGGGCAACCCAAAAAATGCAATGAACAGAGACAAGGGTTTGGGGGTCGAGTGCCACCTCAGCAAAATGACTTACAACCAAACTTTCCAGGGATTTCAGCACCTAAAGCAAGTGAACACACTGGTTCACCAGCATGCCTTAGGTGTAACCAGTTTCACCAAGGACGACCATGTATGTATGAATTAAGAACATGTTTTACATGTGGAAAACAAGGACATCTCGCTAGGAATTGCCCTAGGGTAGGACAACAGAACCAACCAGGAACGAATGCTACAAAACCCCGAGCGACGGCAAAAGTATTTGCAATTACCAGTAGGACGCGCGGGTATTTGACTCGGTGGTTACGGGTACACTCTATATATCCTCTACTTTTGCAAAGGTGTTAATTGATTTTGGTGCTACACATTCGTTTGCATCTCCTACGTTTATTAAGCAATTAGGAAAACACTTAAAGCCTTTAGACATTCAGCTACACATTTCTACCCCACTTGGGGATGGTATGATTGCGGATGAAGTAGTTAAGGGTTGCTCAGTCAATATTAACGGTAGGGAGTTGGTTGCAAACCTAATTTGGTTGGGCATGTTGAAATTTGATGTCATACTGGGGATGGATTGTTAGCAGCCTTTCATGCTTCCATGGATTGCTTTAATAAGAAAGTGACCTTTAACATCCCAAGTCAAGCCCAATTTAGCTTTCAAGGATCTAGCTCGCATTACATCCCCTCCGCCTATGATTTCTGCCTTTCAAGTTAACCGACTTCTTAGGAAAGGTTGTCCTGGGTACTTGGCTTATGTGGTAGACACCCAGCAGAAGGAGTTAAAACTAGAAGACATTCTGTGGTGAAAGAGTTTTCTAAGGTGTTTTTTGACGATTTGCCAGCATTGCTACCTGAAAGGGAAGTTGAATTTGGTATTGAGATAATTCTTGGAATTGCCCCAATCTCTAAGTCGTCGTATCGTATGGCACCCATGGAGTTGAGGGAAGTAAAGACGTAATTACAAGATCTGCTTGATAAAAGATTCATTTTCCTTAGCGTTTTCCCATTTGGCGCACCAATGTTTTTTTGTGAAGAATAAGGATGAAATGATGAGGTTGTGCATCGACTATTAATAGCTGAACAAGGTAACAACAAGAAACTGTTACCCGTTGCCGCGTACATATTATTTGTTTGATCAGTTACAGGGGGCGCAATGGTTCTAAAAAATTGATCTTCATTTTGGATATCATCAGTTAAAAGTCAAAGCTAAAGATATGCCAAAGACGGCCTTTCGTACTAGGTACGGGAACTACGAGTTTTTGGTCATGCTGTTTGGACTGATTAATGCTCTGGCGGCATTTACGGATTTAATAAATAGAGTATTCAAACCTTTCTTAGATCAATTTGTAGTTGTTTTCATTAATTACATACTGATATATTCTAAGATTATGCAAGAACATGAACATCACTTAAGGATGGGATTACAAATTTTAAGGGAAAAAAAGTTGTATGCTATGCTTAAGAAGTCTGAGTTATGGCTGGATAGTACTGCATTCTTGGGGCATGTAGTTGTTGACTTGTTGATTTTGATGATTCCAGACTTATCTTCTCTAACATTAATCTGACAATACTATTAAGATAAACATTTCAAGATTTATCTTAATCAAACAAAGACAAGACCTTGATATGGACAAAGCTTGAACTCAGACTTGGTTCGACTCGGGATTTAAAGACTTGGACTACATTGAAGACGCAAGAACTTGAAGTCTATTTTTTCCTTGTTAGCATTTCTAAGTCTTTCTTAAAAGATCTGACAGAAATTCTAGTAAAGAACCAAATCATGACTTTTAGTCGAAGCCAATACTTTTAGTCGAAGCTATGGCTTTTAGTCGAAGCCAACACTTTTAGTCGAAGCTATGACTTTTAGTTGAAGCCAACACTTTTAGTCGAAGTCAAATGTTTTAGTCGAAGCCAACACTTTTAGTCGAAGCAATATGACTTTTAGAAATTTCTTTGTAAAGCTTTAGTCGAAGGCAACATTTTAATCTCTTATTCTCATCTATTTCTCTATTGAGTGAGTTTACCTTTGAGAAATTTCTTTGTAAAACTTCTTGGTTTGGTTCTTGAAAGAATATAGATCTTCCCACCTAAGAAGGCTTAGTCTTAAATTTTCATTGTAACATCTGCTCAAGGAAGAGCTTGTTTCTTGTATTCAAATTGTAAATCTCTTTTCATTTGTAAACTGTTGGAAACCTTGGAAGGGTTTCGGAAATTGTACTGCGGTTTGAGCTAGCACCCAAAGCTAATTGGTTTAGTGAAAGGCTCGAGTAGGTCTCCCTTGTGTGGAGTGCTCGAGGACTGGACGTAGGCTGGCGGGGCCGAACCAGTATAAATCTCTGTGTTAAATTTATTACTGTTATATCGGTCATTACTTTGCAATCTCATTTTTTAAATTTATACTCAAAGTTGTAAAACACCTATTCACCCCCCTCTATGTGTATTTAGGGACCGACAAGTGGTATCAGAGCCGTGTGCTCTGGTATTTTTCTGTGACATAATCGTCAAGAGCTAAAGATCGTGTTATGGAAGAAGGATCAGCAACCACCAGGCCACCCTTGTTGAAGAATGACAACTAGAGCTACTGGAAAAATTGCATGAGGAATTTTCTGAGGCAGGATACACACGTATGGTATGTTGTTGAAAATGGTCCTATAATTCCTATGAAGGATGGACCGGATGGAACCAAGATTCCGAAAGGAATTCTTGAAATGGACAATAATGAGCCACAGCTTTTCTCCATGCATGATAAAGCAAAGAACATTATCAGATGTGGTCTTGACATGAATGAGTACAATTGAGTCTCAGCATGTGAGACAGCTAGAGAAATGTGGAGGTTGTTGGAGGTTACTCATGAAGGAACAAATCAAGTAAAAGAGACCAAGATCAACATGTTGGTCCAGCAGTATGAGGCCTTCAAAATGAAGGAGCATGAGTCCATAAATCAGATGTACTCCAGATTCCCAGATTCACACTCATTAAAATGGACTGAAGCTTTTGGGTAAAATCTACCCAGAAAAAGAAATTATCCGAAAGGTTCTCAGATCTCTTCCAAAGAGATGGGAAGCAAAACTCATAGCCATTCAAGAGGCAAAGGACTTGAATGTGCTGAAGGTTGAAGAATTGGTGGGTTCTCTAATGACTCATGAAATTACAATGAAAATTCATGACGAAGAAGAAACCACCTCCAAGAAGAAGAGCTTAGCTCTTAAAGCTGAGACCTCTCATGAATCTGCAGAGAGCAGCGACGATTCTGATCCTGAAATGGCTCTCATCACTCGAAAGTTCAAGAGGTTTCTTGCAAGCAAGCGAGATGGGAAGATTAGGAAAAATCCTACAAACCAATCACATCAGAGAAATAACAGTGATTGGAATGTAAAGGAAAATTCTGATGCTTATTATGAATGTGGCAGAACTGGGCACATCAAGAAATATCGTCTGTAGCTCAAGAACAAGATTCAAGGTAGCAACAGTCGAGACTTCAAAGAAAAGAAATTCAAGTCCAAAAAAGCTCTGCTGAGTTGGGATGACTCTGATGAAAGTGAAAAAGAAATTAGCGAAGATAATGACGTAGCTCAACTTTGCTTCATGGCCAAAGATGATGATGCCAAAGTATTTTATGAAAATCCTGATTATAATGAATTCAAATCAGCTTTTCTTGAACTCAGTGAAAATTATGAAAAGTTAAAAGTTAAAAATGAAAATCTAAAAATTAAGGCTCTTTCTTTGATAAGTACTGTTGAAGAGTTGGAAGGCGAAAAAGAAGAGTTGCAAGAAAAGATTGAATTTTATATTTCTGAAAATACTTCTTTAGAAAATAATTTGAATGCCTCTAAGAAGGAAAAAACTCTCTTTTGTCTTCGGAAATCCACTCTCTCCGAGGAGTAAAAGTTCCAGTTGAAAACGAATTCTTAAAATCTCAACTGGAAGATATTTCCATACAAAAATTAAATTTGGAAAAGGGGATTGAAGATCTGAATTTTATCGTTTCAAAATTTACCCAAGGAAGGGAGAATTTGGATATTCTTTTGGGAAGACAAAGATGTGTTTTTGAGAAAAGTGGAATTGGTTACGATCCTTCAAAGAAGCAAAAGGATTATAAAAATTTCTTTAACAAAAAATTAGCTTCTTGCTCTCCATTCGCGCTCTGTACAGTATGTAACAAGAAAGGACACTTAGTTAAAAATTGTCCTCTTAATGCTATTAAAAATCTGTCACTATCTTCTATTACAAAGAATAAAATGAAACAAGTTTGGGTGCCAAAATCTTGTTTATCTAATCTTCCAGGACCCAAGAAAGTGTGGGTACCTAAAAGAACGAAACCAGAATCTGTTGTAGGTATGCTCGAAAGCAAGGGTAGATTACAACAAATGGATTCTCGATAGGGGATGTTCAAGACATATGACAGGTGACCGCTCTCTTTTATCACATATCATCCCGAAAAATGGAGGACTAGTTACCTTTAGAGACAACTGATCAAATGGGAAGATCATCGGTAAAGGTAAAATTGGCACCGATTCCATATCTATCGATAAAGTATCTTTGGTTGACGGTTTAAAGTTCAATTTGATAAGTATAAGTCAACTAATTGATAGTGGACACAAAGTTCAGTTCGAAGGCGATCAATGCCTTATTAGTCATGCATCAAATGGAGGTACCTTGGTTGGTAAGAGAGATGGTAATATCTATACTCTATCATTTGATGCATCTGACTCTTCTCGTGAAGTGTGTCTTTCTGTTCAGCATAATGATATTTGGTTGTGGCATCGTAGATTAGGTCATGTTCACATGGATCTAATCAAGAAACTTCTCTCGAAAGACCTTGTTAGAGGCTTACCAAATTTAAGGTTTATAAAGGATAAGGTTTGTGATGCCTGTCAGTATGGTAAGCAGTCAAAAACATCTTTTCAAGCCAAAAATGTTGTTTCCACCTCTCGCCCTCTTCAACTCCTTCATTTAGATCTTTTTGGCCCTACGACAAATGCAAGCCTAGGTGGAAAATTTTATGCATTCGTCATTGTTGACGATTTCTCAAGATACAACTGGGTTATTTTTCTAACTCATAAGGATGAAGCGTTTGAGAAATTCTTCAGTCTTGTTAAGCAACTTCAAAATGAGAAGGAGTTGAAGCTTGTAAAAATTCGAAGTGATCATGGCGGTGAATTTGAAAAAGATTTTATTCCTTTTTGTATTCAAAATAGAATTTCACATGAGTTCTCTACTCCTCGGACACCCTAACAAAATGGAGTTGTAGAGACAAAGAATCGAACTCTTCAAGAAATGACCAGAACCATCCTTCATGAAAATTCATTGCCAAAATATTTTTGGGCTAAAGCCGTCAGCATTTCCTGTTACGTGTTGAACAGAGTACTCATCAGACCGATTCTTGATAAAACTCCTTACGAACTGTTCTCAAATCGAAAACCAAAAATCGATTATTTCAAGGTTTTCGGTTGCAAATCCTTTATTTTAAACAATCGTGAGAACTTGGGAAAGTTCGATGCTAAATCTGATAAGGGAATATTTCTTGGTTATTCATTAAAAAGTAGAGCATATAGAATCTATAACCGTAGAACTTTGACCGTTGAAGAATCTATGGATGTATTATTTGAAGAATCTAACGTTGAAAAACCAAGTAAGAATGCAGGTGATGATAGTGAAGAACTCTCGCTAGACTTGAACAACAAACTGAATGTTTGCTCAACTGAGGGGGAGTGTTCAACATCTTCTCACAATAATAGTGAGGAGACTCTGCCACTTCCAAAAAGCTGGAGATACTCCTCCAGTCATCCATTAGATCAAGTTATAGGTAATGTGGAACGCGGCGTTGCTACACGGTCTACGGTAAATCTTTTTTGTGCGGATTTTGCTTTTCTTTCTCAAATAGAGCCTAAAAATATCTTAGAGGCTCTATAATATTCTGAGTGGATTCTTGCCATGCAAGATGAATTGAATCAATTTGAGAGAAGTGATGTTTGGTCACTAATTCCGGCTCTTGTTCAACAAAAGGTCATTGGAACAAAGTGGGTTTTTCGAAACAAAATTGATGAAAATGATCATATTGTTCGAAATAAGGCTAGACTAGTTGCCCAAGGATACAATCAAGTCGAAGGGGTTGATTTTGATGAAACTTTTGCTCCAGTTGCTCGACTTGAAGCTATTCGAATGCTTTTGACATTTTCATGTCATATGAACTTTAAAATATTTCAAATGGACGTGAAAAGTGCCTTCTTGAATGGGGTAATACAGGAGGAAGTATTTGTTAAACAACCTCCCGGTTTTGAAACTGAAAAATACCTCAATCATATCTTTAAGCTGAAAAAGGCTTTGTACGGTCTTAAACAAGCTCCTCGAGCTTGGTACGATCGTCTTAGCATGTTCCTCATTGATCATGGATTCTCTCGTGGTAAAGTCGATACTACTTTGTTTACGAAAATTCGTAATTCGCACATTTTAATAGTTCAAATATATGTTGATGACATTATTTTTGGTGCCACTAACAATGATTTATGCCAAGAGTTTGCTGAGAACATGCGCAGGGAATTTGAGATTAGCATGATGGGAGAACTTACTTTTTTCCTTCGACTTCAAATCAAACAGTCAAAAGAAGGAATTTTTATACGTCAGTCTAAGTACACACGGGAGCTTTTGAAAAGGTTTGGCTTGGATAATGCTAAACCTAGAGGTACCCTTATTTCTCCTAGCGTTAATCCTGTCAAAGATGAAAATGGTAAAGATGTTGATAACAAACTCTATCGTGGTATGATTGGTAGTTTACTTTATCTTACTGCTTCTAAACCTAACATAATGTTTAGTGGATGTATGTGTGCCCATTTTCAAGTTGTCCCAAAGAATCACATCTCTCTGCAGTTAAACGTATTTTTAAATATCTCTCTGGCACTTTAAATTTAGGCCTTTGGTATCCTCGAAGTTCTTCGCTCGATCTGGTAGGTTTTTCTGATTCTGATTATGCGGGTTGCCTTGTCGATCGAAAAAGTACCAGTGGCACGTGCCAGTTCTTTGACGATGCCTTAGTGTCGTGGCATAGTAAGAAACAGACATCTGTGGCTCTCTCCACAGCTGAAGCGGAATATGTTGCGGCTGGAAGCTGTTGTGACCAAGTGCTGTGGATGCGTCAAACTTTACAAGATTTTGGTGTCTCAATCGACCATATTCTTATTATGTGCGACAGTAGCAGTGCGATTGACATCAGTAAAAATCATGTCCAACACTCGCGCACTAAGCACATCGATATTCGTCACCACTTTCTTCAAGACAATGTTCAGAAAGGTTTAATAGAACTCAAGAAAGTTGGTTTTGAAGATCAGCTTGCCGATATCTTTACAAAACCCATCGCTGAATCCTCATTCTATTCTCTTCGTCGTCGCCTAGGAATGTGTGATCTTAGTTAATTTTTTCTTTTTCCCAAAATCTGTCTTTTTTAAAGTTCAGTCGACTGAAATTTTCCTCGCTTTGGTAACAATTTTTTTTCAGTCGACTAAAACCTTTTTAGTCGACTAATCTGCTTCTTCTCATTTGGTCATCTGTTGGTTTCAGTCGACTAAAAAGTCCCCTTTTAGTCGACTAAAACTTTTTCAGTCGACTGAAAGTTCGTTGCCTATATATAAGTTCCCTTTTTCACTTTCACTTTTTACTATTCCCTTTTTTCACTGTTTGTCCTTCGTTTTCACAAACTCTTACTTTTCTTCTCTCTCTAGTCCACCTGTCACTCCAAGGACCCACATGGACTCCAACCCATGCCCTCGTAGTCGTCATCGTCGTCTTGTCATTGACTCTGACAATGAATCTGACGTGGCTCCTGCCTATACTGTTGCTCCACCTGTTGCTGCTGCTGCTCCACCACCGCCATCCACTCGCCGCCGCACTCGTCAAACATCAACTGCTGCTCTACGTCCATCATCCTCTGCACCTGTCCCTCCGCCGTCTGATGCTCCGTCATCTTCAGGTACTGTTGTTCCTTCTCCTCATCCTTCTTCTCCTCAAACTGTTGCCTCTTCTTCATCTATTCCTCCACCAACCTGTCCATCCCCTACCTGCCCCTATACTTCCCCTACCGATATACTTCACATTCCCTATTTCTTTCCGACTGTCGACGACCAAATCACCTACCATACAAATTTTGTCAGTCGGGAAGTCGTCCCCGATCGTCCAAGTGATGTCAATCTAATGACTCAACTTGGTCTTACAGGCCTTTTGAGCTAATGGGCTGTCTCTCCATTCTCTCTCCACCTTCCATTTATTACCCTGCTCTTGTCCGCATGTTCTACTCCAACATGCATTTTAATGCTCAATCACCTACCTTTTTGACCACATATGTGAATGGGGTCCACATCCATCTCGATGCCTCCACCTTAGCCCATATACTCGGTTTTACAAATCAATCATCTACCCTTGTTTTCACCGCAAACACGTGGTGTACCACCAGCTCCTTTACCCCTCTCCAACAGACACAAACTCTTTTAGGCGACCCGTCCATTTCTCGACCCCGTAAACCTAGTCTAGGTGACATGTCTCCTCTTCACCGTGTCCTCCATCTTATTCTTTGTTACAATCTTTCAGCCCGTTCCGGCTCATATGCTACTTTTTCATATTTAGACATCATTCTTCTCACCCACTTCATTCGGGGTTCTCCCTTAAACATTGCGGGCATTATCATGCTCGTAATGAATGCCCAAAAAAACAAATCATCTGCTAATCTTTATTTTGGACTCCTGTTAACTCGTGTTTTTGAACATTTTCATGTTCCTCTTCCTACCTCTAACTCGAAATGTATCCCTCTTTCGAGTCATCATATTCTCGACGAAACTTCTCTTCGTCGTGCCGGTTTTGCCATTCGCTCTGATCTAACCTCCGACACTGTCCTTCTTGAACGTATCACTATTACCGACCCTTCCCAGACCCAGTGTGTTCTGGCCCCCGCTCTTGCTTCTACTACTGTTCCCTCCCCTGCTCCTGTAATTCCCTCAGCCCCAACTTCTGCTCCTTTCCCATCTTTTTCACCACCTCCTTCTACTTAGTTCATACCCCCTGCACCTACTGACCCATCTAGCTCTATCCCATTCCCTCTCTCTGACCCTTCCTCCTCGGTCCCACCTCTTCCCACCCCTCTTCACCCTGCTGATCCCTTCTTCAGTAGTCCATTAAACGACTTCTCAAATATCAATTTTGATGAGTTCCTATCTTTCGACACCCCCGACCTCTCTGACACTCTTTCTCGTCTCTCTACTTCGATTCAGTTAAAACTTGAATCGCAAACCACCCTTGTTGTTTCTATTACCGCTAACCACACTGCTCTCCTTCATGAGCTTGTTTCCCTTCAGCAGTCGGTTCAACACTCTTCCGCTTAGCTTCTCTCGAACCAAATTGACTTTCACAACCTTTTCAATGACCTTACCGCTAACCTTTCTTCTCTCCTTCTAAATCATACTCCACTCCTGGAAAGTTTGACTCAGATGCAGCAGGATCTTCACCGCCAGCAGGAAGCTGCCCTTCAGGCTCATCGTCGCCAGGCCTATCTCACCACAAGCATACTGACCGAACAAAACCGCTATCTGGCTCATCAGATCTTCGATCAGGCTCGTTGCTTTCGGGTGACTAGTTCGTATATCTTTCATTCTCGACATACTGGCAACGAAGGGGAATAATGGTTCTTTATCCCGCATCTCCCATACAACCCTCCACCGCCGCGCTCTCCTCGTGTCGTCGAAGTCGTTGAAGTTCCCACAACCGCTCCGCCGCCTGCTGATCCCTCCTCTTCTGTGCAACGTACCCGTCGGTCTGCCCCGCTGCCCAGGGTGCTCACCGCCGACGTCCTTAGATTCTGTTTTATTTATTTATTTATTCATTGATTGCTGCACAGGCAGCCCCTCTTTTTGATTTGACAAAGGGGGAGAATGAGTATTAATTAATCATTCTTTGTATGCATCTTTATTAATTCTTTTGTTGAATATTAATAGATGCTCTTTTAGTTATCTCCTTGTGTGAATATTAACTGATTAAGGGGGAGAATGTCTTTATAATGTTAGAACTAATATTGTCATTATCAAAAAGGGGGAGATTGTTGACTTGTTGATTTTGATGATTCCAAACTTATCTTCTCTAACATTAATCTGACAATACTATTAAGATAAACATTTCAGGATTTATCTTAATCAAACAAAGACAAGACCTTGATATGGACAAAGCTTGAACTTGGATTTGGTTGGACTCGGGATTTAAAGACTTGGACTACATTGAAGACGCAAGAACTTGAAGTCTATTTTTTCCTTGTTAGCATTTCTAAGTCTTTCTTAAAAGATCTGACAGAAATTCTAGTAAAGAACCAAATCATGACTTTTAGTCGAAGCCAATACTTTTAGTCGAAGCTATGGCTTTTAGTCGAAGCCAACACTTTTAGTCGAAGCTATGACTTTTAGTCGAAGCCAACATTTTTAGTCAAAGTCAAATGTTTTAGTCGAAGCCAACACTTTCAGTCGAAGTCAAATGTTTTAGTCGAAGCCAACACTTTCAGTCGAAGTCAAATGTTTTAGTCGAAGCCAACACTTTCAGTCGAAGTCAAAATGTTTTAGTCGAAGCCAACACTTTTAGTCGAAGTCAAATGTTTTAGTCGAATCCAACACTTTCAGTCGAAGTCAAAATGTTTTAGTCGAAGCCATGACTTTTAGTCGAAGCCAACACTTTTAGTCGAAGGCAAAAACTTTTAGTCGAAGCAAAACTTTTAGTCGACTCAATCTCTTATTTTAGTCGAATCCTTCTTTTTGGGCTTTCCCTTCCTAACGGTTCACTATTCGTTACTTGTATAAAAAGGGGTCCTTGAAAGCATTTAATACTCTCTCTGGCGAACCTTTTCTTCCAAAAAAACTCTTTCATCTTAATCACTTATTCTCATCTATTTCTCTATTGAGTGAGTTTACCTTTGAGAAATTTCTTTTCAAAGCTTCTTGGTTTGGTTCTTGAAAGAATATAGATCTTCCCACCTAAGAAGGCTTAGTCTTAAATTTTCATTGTAACATCTGCTCAAGGAGGAGCTTGTTTCTTGTATTGAAATTGTAAATCTCTTTTCATTTGTAAATTGTTGGAAACCTTGGAAGGGTTTCAAAAATTGTACTGCGGTTTGAGCTAGCACCCGAAGCTAGTTGGTTTAGTGAAAGGATCGAGTAGGTCTCCTTTGTGTGGAGTGCTCGAGGACTGGACGTAGGCTGGTAGGGCCGAACCAGTATAAATCTCTGTGTTAAATTTATTACTGTTATATATGTCATTACTTTGTAATCTCATTTTTTAAATTTATACTCAAAGTTGTAAAACATCTATTCACCCCCCCCCTCTAGGTGTATTTAGGGACCCACAGTAGTATCAAAAGAAGGGATATGGTTGACCCTAAGAAGATATAGGCGGTCGTTACCTAGAACAAACCTACCATGGTGACAGAGGTTCAAAGTTTCTTAGGGCTGGCTGGGTATTACAGGAGATTTGTAGAAGGGTTCTCCCGAATAGCAACACCTTTGACTCGCCTGACCTAAAAAGGAGTCAAGTTTGAGTGGAATGGATATTGTGAAAGTAGTTTCCAAACGTGGAAGGAGAGATTTGTTACTGCACCGATACTTGCTCTGCCATGCGGGTATGGCAGATTTGCCATCTATAGTGATGCTTCTCATAAAGTTCTAGGGTGTGTACTGATGCAAAATAGGAAGGTGATCACATATGCCTCTTGAACATTAAAGCCTTACGAGAAAATTTATCCAACTCATGACTTAGAACTGGCAGCCGTGATATTCACTCTAAAGATTTGGAGATGTTATCTCTATGGAGAAACTTGCAAGATATTCACCAACCACAAGAGTTTAAAATACATCTTTACTCCGAAAGAGTTAAATTTGAGACATAGGCGATGGTTAGAATTACTCAAGGATTATGATGTCCATATCAAATATCATCTAGGTAAAGCAAACGTGGTAGCTGATGCATTCAGTAGGAAGTCATCTTCGTCATTGGCCTCGTTAATCACTAAGTAGAGACACATATTGGAAGATATGAGGCAAATGAACATTGATGTTAGGATTCAGGGCTTGGACAATGATGGTATACTTAGAACCTTTGTGCTGCGACCTATGTTGCTTGATAAAATCAAGGCTACCCAGGGTAAAATTGATCATCTAAGCAAGTGTACCAAGTGACTTTGACCTAAAAAGAAAGATTTTAGAAGAAGCCCATAGATCAGGTACTCGATCGACCTTGCAAGCACAAAGATGTATAGTGATCTTCGTGAGAACTTTTGGTGGGGCAACATGGAGAGAGAAATTGCCAAATTCGTGTTTATATGCCTGGTCTGTCAGCAAGTGAAAGCTGAACATCAAAGACCTGCGGGTTTGCTACAACCTTTGCCTATACCGGAGTGGAAGTGGGAGCACATAACCATGGACTTCGTCTCGGGGCTACCTAAGAATATTTCGCACACGACGCTATCTGGGTAATTGTGGATCGACTGGCCAAGTGTGCTCACTTCTTTCCTATTTGAACTACTTAATCAATGGAAAAGTTGGCAACCATCTACATGAAAGAAATAGTTCGACTCCGTGGTATTTTAGTCTCAATTGTATCCGATAAAAAACCCTCGTTTTACATCCAAATTTTGGGGTAGTTTGCAACAAGTATTTGGTACTAAATTAGAATGGAGTACTGCTTTTCGTCCTCAAACTGATGGTCAGTTAGAGAGAACTATTTAGACATTGGAAGATTTGTTACGGACTTGTGTTCTGGACTTTAAGGGCAACTGGGACGATCATCTACGGCTGATAGAATTCTCATATAATAACAGCTATCAAAGTAGCATTGGGATGGCCCCTTTTGAGGCTTTATACGGACGAAAGTGCAGATCTCCTCTTTGCTGGGATGACGTAGGTGAAAGGGAGCTGTTGGGACCATAACTAGTACAACTGACATCTAAAAAGGTTAAAGGATTAGGGAGAGATTACGGGGTGCTCAAAGCAGGAAGAAGAGTTACGCCGATGTATGTAGGTGAAAGTTGGAGTTTCAGGTGGGTGATCACGTATTTTTAAAGGAATCACCAACGAAAGGGGTTGACCAGTTTGGAAAAAAGGCAAGTTGAGTCCGAAATATGTGAGACCTTTCAAAGTACTGGACATAGTTATTTCTCTTCCCTACCGGGTTACTCTACCCCCTGAGCTAGCAAGTATGCATAGTGTTCCATATGTCTAGACACATGTGTTATACCTAGAGCCATTACAAATCAGAGAAGCCTTCACGTACCTAGAGCATCCTATTCAGATTCTAGATCATAAGGTGCAAACACTTCACACTAAGAAGATTCCCCTATTCAAAGTCCTTTGGAGAAACCATACCATGGAAGAAGCCACCTGAGGAACCTGAACCCTTGATGCAACAAAGATACCCATACATGTTTGCAAATGAAGGTACTATACTACAATTTCGAGGACGAAATTTTCTTAAGATGGGGAGAGTGTAACACCCGGCACTATTCCGAGGCGTAAAAAATAATTCTGAGCATTAAATAATTACCGGTTGGTCCAAAACAAATAGACGGGCGATAATGTTGGGCGATACTTGGATATTAGTAAAGTGTGAATGGTTGAAATGAGATTAAAATGATTATGGGGTCAAAATATAATTTTAGAAAGTTTTGGAGTCATTTTGTAAATAAGAAAACTTTGGGGGCTATGTTGCAATTTTGAACATTTTGTATGATATGTGTCAAGTGGTTAGAAAAAAAGTTATTCTTCTAATAGTGCCACCTCCTACTTGGTTTATGAGGTGACTATTCTAATTTTTATTATAAACTAAGGGATAGGATTTTAAGGCAAATAAAAAGAAAAGAGAATTCAGGAAGGAGAAAACAAAAAAAAACAAAAGACCAAAGGAAAAGAAATAGAGCTCTGTTGAAAGAAGAGAAAAGAAAATAGAGGAAGAAAAAAAAGGAAAGAGAAGAAGAGAAAGAGGAGAGAAAAGAAGAAGAAGAAAGGAAACATCAAACCCTAAAAGGGTAATCTCTCTCTATTCAATTTTAGAGTCTAATTGATTTATTTTTGTTAGTGTTGATGAAGGTATGTGGTGCATCACTACTGCTACAGCAGCCGTGATGCATCTCTATGTGTGTTTAATTGTGTATAAGTGTATGTGTGTTTCTTATATGGTGGTGTATGGGTTGGTAAAAGAGGTGAGGGATAGTGCAGTGTATGTGACTGTGTGGTATGGTGTGTGTGTGTGCGAATTTGTGCGGGCGATGTGTATGTTAGGCTGTATACATGTGGTGGTGGGGGGGGGGGGGGTTGTGTGTTTTAGGTAGTAATGTGTGTAATGGGTGGAATTAAGTGGTGAAATGGAGAAATTGTGAGGGTGGCTATCGATAGTGGAGAAATAAGAAGAAGAAGGTGTGTTGTCTATTAAGGTGATGAGCTGGGCGTGTTTAAATTATGTACACTGTGAATAGTAGCTGTAATGGTCGCTAAAGGGGCTAGGGTTTAGGTAGTGTGTTGAGCGAATTTTTTGAAGTAGTTAAAAGTAGAATTTGACAAAGCTTAAAAAAAAGACTTATGTTATTTTTGAAAGATCTGCACTGTGGAATGTTTTGAGAATTTTCTATGTCCGTGAAGAATGCTAAGTTTGGGTATCGATGAAAAGGGGTTCTCGATTTATTTAATATAGAAAATCAGGTTAATTTAATCTAAAATTTTTAGGAGAACTTTATCTTTCTACTAGGTTTTAATGTCTAAATTCGTGCCTTTTCGAGACCCATAGCTATTTTTAGAGGATTGGGCCTCTGAATGCTCGATCCGAATATCGATTAGGGGTTTTCGTGCGAAAAATATTCTGAAGTGCTTTTTAGTTCATAAATGACTTTAGGTTGCTCAAAAGGATATTTTAAAGTTTTTTTTTAGATTTTTTCGGTGTGATAGCCACTCGGGGGTGTTTTTATAATTTTTCACCCAAGAAAGGGCATTTTGGCATTTCGATCGCCTTGCTATTGATATTTTAGGTTCCAACAGAGGAGGATTAGGACCGACACTCGAGTAAATTCCAGACCCGCTTAGTAATTCAGGTAAGTAGATCCTGCCATATCCCTGCTTACACTACAAGAAAACAGGCTTTTAGCGACGGGAAAATCCGTCGCTAAAAGCCCAAAATCCGTCGCTAAAATAATTAGCGACGGATTCACCGTCGCTAAAAATCCCTCGTATAAAAGCCCGTCACTAATAGTTTAGCGACGGAATTTTTAAATTCGTCGCTAAATATGTCATTTTTACCGACGGATTTATTTTTCATTAGCGACGGATATTCCGTCGCTAATTATATTTTTAGAATTTTAATTTATTTTCTTTTTGTCAAATTAGCGACGGATTAAATATTGTAGCTACGGAATATTCCGTCGCTAAATAACTGATTGTAGGAATACTTTTAGCGATGGAATTAATCCGTCGCCAAAAGTCAATTTTTTTTTTTTTTCAATTACCCAGACATGTAATACAATTTTCAATTCTCAACAACAACGCGCAATATTCAATACAGAAAGAAATATATATAATCAATTATAAAAAATATTTATTATAAAAAAAACTCATATATGTACAAGCCGGGAACCGGATACAGCCGGTTAGGAGAGGGGAGAAGAGTACAAGCCGAGCGCGGGGGGGGGGGGGAAGCTAGGAACGGGCATGGGAAGGGGCTCATCAGGGGTTCCCGAGTCCCGGATCTGGATCCTGCTGATCCGGGGCCGGCTCGGCCTGTCCAGCAGTGCCCTGCTCCCTGATCATCCTCACCACCACTGTAGCAATGTGCTGGATCTCCTCGTCGTCCAACTGAGGACGAGGAGCCGGTGTCTGTGGAGGGGCAGCAGGGGGTGAGGACGCTCCTATCACGGCACGAGCAGTCGTGCTAGGCAGGCCGCGTATGCGGCCTTTCGGCCGATTCACGACCTCTGGCGTATCCAGCCATCGCTTCAACCCCCCAGTACTCGCAGCCGTACTAGTGGACGTTGATGGCTGTCCGGACTGCTGTTCGGACACCCTTAGCTGTTCATACGAGGCCTGCAAAAACATTAGTTTAACGATATGTTAGGGCATTAATTAACGAAACGGACATTGAGGATAGAAAGAAAAAACATTAACAACTTAAATAAATTGACTCACATCGATCCGCCGGGCAATACCTGAAATATAGTCTCCCGCCTAGTGCGTCTCGTCCTTGTCCTTCTTCCGCACGTGCGTCTGAGTATAGGTCAGAGCTATGACCTCATCCTCCTCCAGATCCGGGTGCTCGACCGCGTTCATGTGTTTGAAGATGTCGTGTGGTACCGACCCCCCCGTGTGCATCGGATCTATGTTCTGTCTGTTCTCAGCCCCGCTCTTACTCTTGGCGTCCCAACCTGGATCCGTAGCCCACCGATCTATCATCTCCCCCCATACATGGTGAGATATCCAATGTGGGGGATATCTCGTCATGTCCGTCATCGGGGCACCTGTAACATCCCGACAATTTTCCGGAACGTTAGCGCTCGATCGATCAGTAACACTAAGACAGTAATTTTTATAACCTCAATAACTAATGCAACAAGCTGTCAGAGCAACTATCCATCAATCAAATTATACTCTCAATCAATTTCCATAATTGAAATACCAAGTTTAAGTCTAAGAAAATTCAAACATTAATATTTACCCACGCAGGGGTTCTAATGATCAATCCTAAAATCTAATGCTTTGCTTTCGCTCGCTCGGCTCTAATCCAAATTCAGGTAACCTACTGCTGGCTATCACCTGCGGAAAAGAAGTCAAAGGGGAGTGAGCTTTTGAGAGCCCAGTAAGGTCGCACAAAGATTTAAGATCACAAAACGATTCGGACGATTTTTCATATAAAACTTTTGAAGAGTATTTTCAATGAAATACAACACTTAGACAAAGATGAACAAAACGAACAATTTTTACATTTAAGTCCAATAACAACTTTTTTGAGGAATCTTGCTTTCAATGAAATCACTACAATACGATATAAACACAGGGATGAGTATTCAACTCAATTCCCTTAAATAGATAACCATTTTCAAAACACTTATAATGCAATAACATAAATAGGAAACGTTGAACATGAGCAGTACAGAAGCAAAGCCACCCCGGCAGTGCTCGATACACTTACATATGCATATGTACACTGACTAGTCCATCTAGGTACTAGTTAAACCCATCCAACAGACCATCCTTATAACACCAGCAATACAGACCATCCTCAGGGCTCCCAAGTTACTAACTCATGTCAACATTGAGAAGTAATAAATAGAATTCAAAAATGTTTTACGATGAGCAATCAATAAACATATCAAATGAATAATGGATTCTAAGATGAGATGAAACAGAATTCCAAACGATGGCTATAAGGTTCAATTTAGGGTTTCATGGGCAATTTAAAAAAACATTTTTATACGATCATAAAAATCAACAATCAATGTATTCTGTAAAACTGTTATTTTAAACATTTGAAAACAGAATAACGAAATGGGGTTCGGATAGAATCCCTTACTTCGGTCCAAGGTATGCGATGCTACCAACCTCGATTATAATTCTTTGAATAAACCTAGATTGGCAAATCCATATGTTAGAACATAATCTATACTACAATACTATAAACCTAATATAAACTACCCAAACGGCGCTCGCCTCTAACCCCGGAATCACACAACTCAAAGGGCGTCTCGCACACGTCCAACTTAACCGACTACCCGTTACGCTCTTTAATGCATAAACATATTCTAAATTTTTTATAAATTAAAATAAAACACAAATATAGCTTAAAACATTATAATAAGTCAAAATATGAATTTTCTGAATTTTTGAATATTTTCGAATTAAAATAATTTCTTTAAATACAATAAAAACCCAATAATAGCCATAATTACTTGCAGCAGAAAAAATAAGTCCCATAATTTTTATAAGAACTTTAAAATATATATATAAATTATAGAAATTGAAATCAGAATTTAAAAGACATAAAAACTATTTCTTTATTTTTCGTTTTGTTTAATTCAATGCGATACTGAAAATGATAACAAATTGATTCCAAAAATCATCAAATTTATACTGAGTCTTTATTATACCATAAAGACATTACTGTAATTTTCCCTAAAACATTTTCTGGGTTTAAGGTCTCCAAACAATTTTACAAATCTGAAATTACAGAAAATACTAAAAAATTCATACGATATCAGAAACATCTGAAATTTTAACAGTAATTCTAATATTTCCCTAAGAATAATCCTGTAAATTTTTAGCATTTTTGAACAATCACAAGATACCCAACAGTCACGTGATACACTGTTCATGCACAGTGTACCACTTTAACTGCACAGACCCACTACTGTTCACCCTTCTTCTTCTTCCTCTTGCTCTGCCTTCTCAGCCCACTGCCCAGTATACACTCACTCACAATGCAGCTACTTCATCCTCCATTACACACACCCAAACATAAAGAAAACCTACACACATACACTCATAAACACACTTAATCACACACATAGCTTTCCCTCTTTGCACCATTTCAGTTCACTCCCTCTCTCTATCTTCTCTTCCTCTAAACCCATATAAACACACAGCACTTCAGCCACACACTCATGCATGGTTTACCCACCACACACCCAAACTCTCACTCACAGCACTCACAAAGAAAAATCAGTCCTCCTGTCATCAACTAACCCATCACAGTCAAACTCTTAAGATTATAGAAAGCCTGCTTAATTTCAAGAACCCAAAATGAGAACACTGTCCATGATCTCTCTCTAGAGATCTAAACCAACAGCTCATGGCCTCTATCTCACTCTAAAACCCACACGTACACACTTATATACATACACACCATGTATATAGACACACATTGACCCAGCACTCACCAATCGCACACCACATCGCACATACTTCTCATCCACCCAGTTGCACACATGCTCACAACCACAACTCACAAACACACATGCTTATGTATGAATACACACATGCACAAGACCCATTTCACCCTCACCCTCACACAAACACATACACGGCACTCCCACAAATACACACTCTAATCTACACACCTCAACCTGCCTTTGGCTTGCCGCGAAATCGCTTTTCACCTTTAAAGCCCATGACTGCCCCCGTGCTCCATTCCCTCTTCACACACAACGCACACACCAGCCTTCGTTTCACTTTCCATTCAAACCCACTGCTGGGTCTCTCTCCCTTTCTCTTCTTGTTAATTCGTTCATGCCCGCATATGTAACTTATCCACAGGTTTACACATATATATTTATATACCGTAGCACACATATGGACGACCACCTGCACCCCATACGCACAGCCCCGCGCCAGCTTGTAATTGCACCATCAGGTTGTGCAAATCCTCATGTTTCCTCTCATATACCCACACTGCTGTAACGCATACTAACACACGCAAAACACTCACTATCTCACCTGCCAAACACACTTACACCGTCTAAACATTACCCCCAGACACTACCCCATCCAAATTCGGCTATCGGCGAGTGCCATCGCACCAAGGCCAGCGATTGACATCACCACACAACACCTACCATTAGATTTGCATCATCTTCGGCATTGTTCCACAACCATCCCTACAGTTCGCGCAATACCCATTTACAATACACACGGCTGATCCATTTAAAATACCCAGCAGTCATAATCCCTTTCAAAACCATTACATAGCATCGAAGAAAACTTAGAAATTCACCGGAGAAGCCAACTCCTTTGGCGGCAACTCCATCTCACGGCTACCGAGCCCACAAACCCGTATACATGCAAATCCCTGAACTCACTATATTTATATGTATACATATACTGAAAAATAAACATAAGTTCACGATGTCTTACCGGAAAGCTTCGCCAGAAAGAGTCCCTCGATCCCTCTCTCTGTCTACCGAAATTCTGAGGATGACAAATGGCGGAAAACGGCTGCTATCTCTCTAAGCTCTATACGTATATATTAAAACCCTAAAAGAAAAATCACATAAAACACCCCTACGTTTTCTTTAGTCGCTCAAATATTTACCCGAAATTTTTATTACCGTGAAATGGTCCAAAAAGTTTCTACAATAATTTAGGTGCTAAGAAGATTATTTAAGGGGTCGTTACGTTATCCCGTTTCCCAAATCGTCGCTAATAGTTGAAATGTAAATACGCTAATCCTAAAAATGAATTTTCGCTAGAAGTCACTAAATAAAATTCAACGTTAATCGGAAGAAAATTCGTCGCTAAACTTTCTAATTAAATCTGAAAAAGTATCGGGGTGTTACAGCACCCGCGGCCAGCACCTTATTCGCCCGGTCCCGTGCATAGTAGAGCCATCGGCGGTCATTCTTGCTGATGTAGGCAAAGAAAGCCTGCTGCCCCAGTAGCCTGCTGCTGAGGCGTGTCAAACGTGAACCCCTCCTGTAAGGCATTCAATAACACAAATTAACAACATAAAACAAACTGTAATTTAACATTTACTAACGCTGAAAAAAATACTTCACCGTACCAGCCACTCCTCCCATAGGGCCTCCCTCGCAGCGGCATCCCAGTCCTTCCAGTACAGGCGTGGCTCGAAGAATCGGCCCTTCACAAGAACGCCGATCTTCGTCCTCGCCATATTCTCCAGGATCCTGCCAAAGAAGTAATTAAATTAATTAATACAGTTCAAATATAAATTAACACCCCAAAATTTTAAATATAAGGCATGAGGTGATATTTTTAGTACTTACAGGCCCTCCTGCGTGAGCGTAACTCTCTGTTTACGCTGGGGGTCGATGCGTACCCCGCGTGTCGGACCACGGCCTCGTCGAGATCCTACAAAACACAGACATTAATACAGTTCAAATATAAGGCTAGCGAAAATGTACGAAACACCGTTATCAACTATACCTGAGGTAGAACCCACGGAAGATGGAGAATGCACGCGCGTGTGGGATGAATCTGCGTCGGGTTGGGGTGACGGCTCGAGCTGAGGCTGGGGCGACGGCTGGGGCGACGACGACGGCTGGGGCTGGGGCCCTATCTGCTGTCCACGATCACTCTGTGCCTCGTCATCAGTAGGCAATGACGAGGTGGGACCCACCGGGGAGGAAGCAGCTCGGCGTCCAGCCCGGCCACGAATAGCCCGTATCCTATCCATATCTGACTTCATATAGATTATATACAAAGACATTAACACGTGAAAAACAATAATTTAGGCATAAATCATCATCGGCACTATATATATATATATATATATGAACGGATGTGCAAAAACACATCAATAAACACCAAGTTCTAAAATGTTACTACATTTTTCCCGTGATGTTACAACATTACAAGTCAATCATTTTCAGTTTGCGAATCATCTTCATCACTTTCCTCGTCGCCCTCTTCTTCGTGGGACTCGTCGTCCTCTTCATCTTCTAATTCATCCTCTTCATCAGTAGACTCGGTCACATCATCTCCAACACTTTCAACGTCTTCCGCGTCATCATCTACGACTTCTTCTCCCACAAGAAGTGTTGTTGGAAGAGGAAGATCGTCCTCCTCGTTGTTGACCTCAACAGGGAACAAGACACGTGGTTGGTCGGCTTGAAAGGAGTCTAGCTCACTGTCATATGTCACGGGCAATTTCTTGGACTTGATAGTTGTATACCAATGAGATTTGGGATTGGCGACGTCCTCCGCGTAAAAGACTTGTACAGCTTGACTAGCAAACACAAAGGGCTCGTCTGATGCAAGTCTTGACTTGACATTGACATCTACAATCCCTTGAGAGCTAACACGGATTCCTCTACTGCATGTGACATCGAACCACGTACACTTGAACATTACCAGGCGGTTTTGGGAACCCAGATATGTTAGCTCAACAATCTCATCTAGCTCTCCGTAAAAGTCCATGCAATTCTCGGCATAACAGTCGCCGTTGACCAAGACTCCACTGTTTTGGGTTTGTTTTGTTCGGTCATCATCTTTTACGTTAAACCTAAACCCGTTGATGATATAGCCTCCGTAACAGGATGTTTGTTTGTTAGGGCCTTCGGCTAGTAATTTCAAGCAGGAGGCCACTGGTCTATCCATTGACTGAACCTATTGTAGATGACGGTAAAAATTAAGGATAAATCAGTATACTAATTGGCCACAGAACTGTATATAACACATAATATAATTTCGTTAAATAATCTTACACGGATTTTGAACCACTGTACAAATTGTGATTTCCGATGAGATTCAAGTCCAGCGGGATCAGTGATTAAAGATTCCGCATCGAACTCACTGCAAACCAATATGCATTTGACTCGCTTAACACACACTTTCAATTATGTACAGCAATGTAAGTGAATTAAGACTTTAACTTACTCAACGAATGCCGAAACTTCATCGCAATTTAGAAGGGCATATATTGTTGCAGCACTGTACTCTTCATCTGTTAGCCATCGAGTATACGTTCGGCCGAACGGACTACCTGACTGCTTGAATATTGACAATTGCCCTTCCAAATTTGTGCTTGCTCCGGGATCATTTCGGCCTAGTTGATTTAACCTTGTACCAACATCAGGCCCGAAATATTGACTACAAAAGTTTACAAGTTCTTCCATTACGTAAGCCTCCGCAATTGAGCCCTCAACCCGAGCCTTATTACGGACTTTTTTCTTTAAATGGAACATGAACCTAGAAGTTTAGCGAATCGAGTTAGGTGGAATATCAATGATAACAGATGTCGCATTAAGTGTAAACGAACAACTGTAACAATTTAAGGATTACCTCTCGAAGGGATACATCCACCGATATTGCACGGGTCCACCCATCTTAGCTTCATATGCCAAGTGAACAGGCAGATGCTCCATTGAATCAAAGAACGAAGGTGGGAAGATTTTCTCCAGCTTGCAAATCGTCACCACAATGTTCTTCTCAAGCACTTCCATGTTACTCACCCGGATCGTAGAAGAGCATATATCTCGAAAGAAATGAGATAATTCAGTCAAAGTCTCGCAAACAACCCGTGGCAACAGTCCCCGGAAGGCAATAGGAATGAATCTCTCCATGAATACGTGGCAGTCGTGACTCTTCATCCCTTGGAACTTGCATTCCGATACATTGCAACAACGAGATATGTTGGACGCAAACCCATCCGGAAGCTTCAAATTCTTAACCCACTGACAGACCTTCTCCACTTGTTTCTTGTCTAGACAGTAAGGTGCTTTCGGAAGTATGGTCCTCCCACTGACTGTCCGAGGATGCAATTCACGGCGTACACCCAACTGTTGTAGATCCCTTCTCGCTTTAAGGTGATCTTTCGATTTGCCCTTGACATTCATCACTGTGTTGAACACATTATCAAAAACGTTCTTCTCAATATGCATCACA
This sequence comes from Escallonia rubra, assembly GCA_033065855.1. Taxonomy (NCBI): domain Eukaryota; kingdom Viridiplantae; phylum Streptophyta; class Magnoliopsida; order Escalloniales; family Escalloniaceae; genus Escallonia; species Escallonia rubra. The sequence goes on from JAVXUO010002004.1 coordinate 57,614, forward strand.
TCCATGTTGTTTCGGATAACGAGCGTCCTCCAGTAGGCTAACTCCCAGAAGATACAAAATTTTCTCCAGTTGTGCTCTTTCCCGAACCCTGCAATCTTCTGATCCGGCACACCCTTACCGTGTGGTATGTCAGTATCAAGTGCCTCCAGGTGTGAGAGTACTTCTTCACCAGATGGGTAGTCCAGTGTGACAACCTCACGCTCGATTGTCCCGTCAAATTTATCCTTCTGCCTACGAAACTGATGGCCCGGTGGCAAAAGCTTACGGTGACATCCGAACCACGAGGCCTTTCCGCCGTGCTTTAACGTATGACCGGGGTTCACGCCCATACAAGCAGGGCATGCTAGCTTCCCATGTGTGCTCCAGCCACACGTCATTCCCAATGCGGGGAAATCATGTATAGTCCACATCAAAGCAGCCCTCATCTGAAAATTTTGTTTAAGGGATGCATCATATGTTTCGACTCCATGATTCCATAATTGTTTTAACTCATCAATCAACGGCCTTAAATACACATCTATGTCCTTACCGGGACTCTTCGGCCCCGGAATAAGCAACGACAAGAACATATACGGCTTCTTCATGCACATGCCTGGTGGAAGGTTGTAAGGGACAATAATAACAGGCCAACAGGAGTAAGGCGTGGTAGACTGACCGAAAGGGTTGAACCCATCGGTTGCCAGACCAAGTCTAACATTCTGAACTTCCTGAGCAAAGACTGGATGCCTGCGGTCAAACTCCTTCCACGCCTCTCCATCAGCTGGGTGTGTCAGCACATCGGCATCGTTGCTGCGAGTCTCACGGTGAGCCCTCATATGTTCAGCCGTATTGGAGGAGTAGTACATTCTCTGAAGCCGTGGTGTGACCGGGAAATATCGCAATATCTTCCATGCAATATTTTTCTTCTTCCCTTTGTCCGGTTTGTACCTCGAATGATCACATACTGGACAAACTGACAAATCCTTATTCTCTTTCCAGAATAATACACAATCGTTATTGCACGCATCTATCCGGTCATAGCTCAACCCAAGTTTCCTCATCATCTTCTTCGCGTCATAGTACGACGGCGGTAGCTTTTCACTTTCGGGCAGTATTTCTTTGATTAAGGTAACAAACTCGTTAAAACCTTTCTCACTCAGCCCGTGGTCTGATTTCAACTGTAATAACCTACTAACCGCAGACAGCCGTGTGTGTTTCGGAGCTCCATCCCACAGCGGCTCTTCCGCAGCTCTCAACAACTCATAAAACTGATGAGCCCCCTCGTTCGGCGGTTGTGGACTGTCGTTACCCCAGTCAACATTAGCATGCCCAGCATCCATAATCATATCTCGATAATCATATCGTGCCTCCTCCCTAACTTCAGCTTGACTAGCCAGGTTGGACGACAATACTATCGTTTCCCCGTGCTGCGTCCACCTTGTGTATCCACCCATAAAACCGTACCGACGAAGATGCCATTTTACTTCAATTCTTTTTCTCCAGTGCAACAACTCACATCTACCGCACGGACACCTTATCTTATCAAGGTCAACATGTGCAGGATGCGCATAAGCGAAGTCGAGAAATTCGTCAACGCGACACTCAAAATCTTCAGCATTCTTCCTTTTCATCCAACTTCGATCGACTGACATGACGACTGAATTATCGTACTGTATACCACCTTCAATAATGACCAGTGATTAGGCATTGCCGATGTAAATATCAATGCATGAATGTTACAACATGTCTACATATTTCCCCTCCACTCTTGAACAGGTAGTGGTCCTATCCCATTCAGAAAAGCACATGTTTATAAAACAGTGAATAACTCATGCTTAGTCCGATGTCTGTGGAAAATTCGGCAGCACCTCCCCGCATTTCTCCAAGTACACGACATCGATTAGGTGTTCTAACATTCATCTAACCTTGCTCAGGAAGGTTTGACGGATGTTAGAACACCAGATCTGTATGCACCCGGAGAAACACACGAGAACGTGTACCAAATATCCACGACATAGAACATAAAGCATGAGTCAAAACACTGTTTTATAAACAATTAGCTTTTCCAAACTGTCCAAACTGGACATCCAAAGGCTCATTACAAGGCATTACTTTGTAATGAGTACCTTTGAACGGGAACTAAGGGTTTCTATGCATGCATGCGTTCAGAAATTGATAAGATCTGCAAGACTTATTCAGGAATATCATAACTGCAGAAAGATCGTTACATATGTTACCAATTCCACATTAAATAGAATTCGTTGGCAACGAGTTGAACCATCTCGTTGCCAATGGACTTCTCAAAACAACAACTAATATAAAGAAGGCAGAGTTTGTAAACAACGAGTAATTGAACCATCTCTGGGCAACATAGAGTAATTATGGAATGTACAAGGGCTAATTAGGGCTAACTGGGTTATTAGGGTTAATTATGGTTATTAATTATAGCTGATTAGAGTTGATTAGGACTAATTAGGGTTATTTAGTCCTAATTAGGGTTTAATTGTGCCGAGTAGTGATGATTAGTCCTAATTAGGGCTAATTGGGCTTAATTGGGTTATGTTAGGGCTAATTAATGTTAATGAGGGATAGTTTCGGATAATTATAGCTGACTAGGGTTGATTAGGACTAATTAGGGTTATTTAGTCCTAATTAGGGTTTAATTGTGCCGAGTAGTGCTGATTAGTCCTAATTAGGGCTAATTAGGCTTAATTGGGTTATGTTAGGGCTAATTAATGTTAATGAGGGCTAGTTTCGGATAATTATAGCTGATTAGGGTTGATTATGACTAATTAGGGTTATTTAGTCCTAAGTAGGGTTTAATTGTGCCGAGTAGTGCTGATTAGTCCTAATTAGGGCTAATTAGGCTTAATTGGGTTATGTTAGGGCTAATTAGGCTTAATTGGGTTATGTTATGGCTAATTAATGTTAATGAGGGCTAGTTTCGGATAATTATAGCTAATTAGGGTTGATTAGGACTAATTAGGGTTATTTAGTCCTAATTAGGGTTTAATTGTGCCGAGTAGTGTTGATTAGTCCTAACTAGCGCTAATTAGGCTTAATTGGGTTATGTTAGTGCAAATTACGACTAATTAGGCTAACTATAATCAATATGCGCATAATTGGGTTCATTTGGGCTAACTCTGGGTAATTACAGCTAATTTGATTTTCATTAGGTTCTTAGGGTTAATTAAAACTAATTAGGCTCGTTAGAGCTAATTAGGGTTAATTGATTTACTAAAATATTGTTAATCAGGACTAATTAGGGCTAATTATAGCCAGTGCTGGAGCCACGATTAGATTCCAGGGGGTGCATGCTAAAAATGTCGCATTAACCTAACTAACCTAAATTTAATGCACATTCAACAACCTCAATTCCGACACCTCATATAGGGTGTCGATATGGTGTCCGATACGTGTCTGACACCTCCGGACACGTGTCTGACACATACCGACACGTGTCCGACACATACCGACACGTGTCTGACGCCTCCGGACACGTGTCCGACGCCCACCGACACGCACCTCCCGACACATCGGCATACGTTAATTTATTTTTTAAATGTCGGACACCGTCGATCAGACGTGGTGTCCGTGTCTGCGCTAACTAACAGGTATCTCAATCCAATTGGGTCCCATCCTCCGTCAACAATCTCAATTCCGACACCTCATATAGTGTGTCGATATGGTGTCCGATACGTGTCTGACACCTCCGGACACGAGTGCGACACATACCGACACGTGTCCGATGCCTCCGGACACGTGTCCGACGCCTCCGGACACGTGTCTGACTCCTCCGGGCACGTGTTGGACGCCCACCGACACGCACCTCCAGACACATCGGCATATGTTAATTTGTTTTTAAAATGTCGGACACCGTCGATCAGACGTGGTGTCCGTGTCTGCGCTAACTAACAGGTATCTCAATCTGATTGGGTCCCATCCTCCGTCAACCATCTCAATTCCGACACCTCATATAGTGTGTCGATATGGTGTCCGATACATGTCTGACACCTCCGGACACGTGTGCGACACATACCGACACGTGTCCGATGCCTCAGGACACGTGTCCGACGCCTCCGAACAGGTGTCCGACTCCTCCGGGCACGTGTCCGACGCCCACCGACACGTAACTCCAGACACATTGGCATACGTTAATTTGTTTTTTGGGTCAAATACACGTTAGTACCCTGAAACTACCACAAAGTCTCAATTCAAGGTCTCAAAGTTTAATTTTTACACATAAGGGCCTGTAACTCCAAATTTGCAACAAGTAAGGGCATCCGTCTAAATTCCTAACGGTTCACCCTTTTCCGTTAGGGGCATTTTTGGGATTCCATATTTGGAAAATCTCCTTGGGGCTGAAAAAAGAATAATAAAAACATTCAATAGAAAATACAGGGCTGAACCCGCCAACGGGAACCCGCCCGCTTTGCCCGACCCGTGCGTGACCCGCCCGCGCATCTCTTCCTTTAACAAAGCCAGTATCCATCCTAGACCCGTAACCCGACCCATCCACCTGACTCGCACACTGCCCCACTCTCCCTCTCTCAACCCTAATCCAAAAAAGCCCTGATATCTCTTCTCCGCGCCGCACCCCTTGGCACCGCCGCCGCTGCCTCTACAGCCTCACTATCGCGCCTCCCCATCGCCGGCCCCAAGCCCCGTCGCCCTTCACCAGTTGCCGCTCTTTTTACCGAAAGCTCCCCACACATAACACCCAACCGGCCCCTCTTAAACCCGCCAATCGTCGCCCCTTCCCCCGCCACCACCCGCTTCGGCTATCGCCTTCTTCCCTGGGCACCATCAATCGACGCTACACACACTCAAACTGTCCCATATTCCCGCATCGCCCACCACACATCCACACCAGCAGAAATCGGCGGCGCGGGTGGTGGTGGGATGGAAATAATTGGAGTTGGTGCAGGTGGAGGAGTAGAAATTGGCGGCGCGGGTGGTGGTGGGACGGGAATTCTCGCCAGTGTCGGATATGTGGGACAAAGGACTGGTAGAGGATGCGGCGGTGGTGGGGTGGCGGCAGTGGTGGTGGTGGAGGCAAAGATGAAATTTTGAAGAAGAAGAAGAATAGAAAAAGACCCAAATATGGAAACCCAAAAATGCCCTTGACGGAAAAGCCTCAATCGTTAAGAAAGTGGACGGAAGTCCTTATTTATTGCAAATTTGGAGTTACAGGCCCTTATGTGTAAAAATTAAACTTTGGGACCCTTAATTGAGACTTTGTGGTAGTTCCAGGGTACCTACGTGTATTTGACCCTTCTTTTTTAAATGTCGGACACCGTCGATCAGACGTGGTGTCCGTGTCTGCGCTAGCTAACAAGTATCTCAATCCAATTGGGTCTCATCCTCCGTCAACAACCTCAATTCTGACACCTCATAGAGGGTGTCGATATGGTGTCTGATACGTGTCTGACACCTCCGGAAATGTTTGCGACATATACTGACACGTGTCCCATCCTCCGTCAACAATCTCAATTTGCAATTCTCATATGCTCAATGCAATAAAAATTAACAAAAATCACACATTCAATCCAATGGGGTCCCATCCTCCGTCAATAATCTCAATATCTCAAATGCTCAATGCACAATTAACAATCTAAAATCATCAATTAACAACCTAAAATCATCAATTACTTCAAATGCACAGCTAATAACCTAAAATCATCAATTAACAACCTAAAATAATCATCGATCAATAATCACAATTCTCAAATGCACAATTAACAACCTAAAATTATGAAACAAATAATCAATGTTCAAATGGAAAAAAAATGTTCAAAATACACATATCAAATGCGCTTGAATTATTTCAATTTAGGGTTCGATTCTATTAGGACATTCAATTTAGGGTTCAATTAGTTTAATTTAGGGTTCGGTTCGATTAGGGCATTCAATTTAGGGTTTAATTAGGGTTCAAATACATCAATTTAGGGTTCAATTAGGGGTTCAATTGATTTAATTTAGGGTTCGGTTGATTTGGGGCATTCAATTTAGGGTTCAATTAGTTCAATTTAGGTTTCATTTGGATTAGGGCATTCAATTTAGGGTTCAATTAGGGGTTCAATGAGCTTAGTTTAGGGTTCGATTCGATTAGGGCATTCAATTTAGGGTTTAATTAGCGTTCAATTACTTCAATTTAGGGTTCAATTAGGGGGTTCTATTGATTCAATTTAGGGTTCGGTTGATTTGGGGCATTCAATTTAGGGTTCAATTAGGGGGTTCAATTATTTCAATTTATGGTTCGGTTGGATCAGGGCATTCAATTAGGGGTTCAATTAGTTTAATTTAGGGTTCGATTCGATTAGGGCATTCAATTTAGGATTTAATTATGGTTCAATTACTTCATTTAGGGTTCAATTAGGGGGTTCAATTAGTTCAATTTAGGGTTCGGTTGATTTTGGGTATTCAATTTAGGGTTCGATTAGTTCAATTTAGGATTCGATTCGATTAGGGCATTCAATTTAGGATTTACTTAAGGTTCAATTACTTCAATTTAGGGTTCAATTATGGTTCAATTACTTCAATTTAGTGGTCGGTTGAATTGAATAAACAATACAAAGGGTTTCTTATCCTGATGTCATGCAATGGCCCATAATCTATGACCTTTCAGCGTCACCATGATCTATATCGGTGTTACAGACTAACTACCGAATATGGTTTTCTTCCCTACCTTGTCAAGAATTAAGGAAAATTAGAGATAACAAGTTCAAGTTCTTCAATAAGCCAAGATCCGTCTGAACAACAAAGTGAATGACATCATAAATAAAAGGAAAGAGATGCATGTAACCTAAATTGAAGACAAATTAACAAAAAATTCAGATAATTTAGGGCAATTGACATACAAATCTCGAGGTGGGTACGACGGCGGCGACGTTGGTGGTGCGGCGGCAGTGGTGGGTTTCGTTGCGCGGCGACAGTGGAGGGCATTGTGGCACGACCGCAATGCAAGGCTTGGTGGCACGGTGTCGGGTGGGGGACGGGAGTGTCGCCGGAGCTGGGTCACCGTAGAGAAGGGTCGCCGGAGGTGAGAACGGCGGTGGGTGGGTGAGAGAAGAATTTTAGAGAGAGAACGGGAAGAGAGAAAGAAACCAGATTTGTTTTTAAATGGAGGATCTTTAGCGACGGAATAACACCGTCGCTAAAACTCCGTCGGTGAATGTCTTATTATAAAGACTTTTTGCGACAGAATTTTTAGCGACGGTTTTATTCCGTCGTTTAAATAATTTAAAAAAAAACTCAAAAATACTAATTTTATAAAAAATATTTAGCGACGGTAATTCCGTCGCTAAAAGTCCGCCATTAAAATTCTGTCTGCAAATACTTTTACCGATGGTGTCTTCCGTCGGTAATAGTATTTTGCGACGGATTTTTAACGACGGGATATTCTGTCGCTTAAAGACATGTTTAGCGACGGAAGGTATTCCGTCACTAAAACTCCATCGCAAAATACATGTTTTCTTGTGGTGTTATAACCAATATTTTAAATTATAATATGTACCAACACATTTATACGTATCAGTTAGAGATTTTGAAACCTTTTATGCTAAAGGATTGTTTTCACTTTAAACGACAAACAAGAAATGGAATTGAACTACCATGAAACGTTTGTGATCTAATTAATTACGAACCTTGTTTACCGTATTGGATGAAATTTTTTCTAATGGTTGATGTGCCCCATATCTAATGAGGGAAAGTTAGATTTTGGGTCCTTGTCAACTCGACAGAATGTTGACGCGTAGTACTGTTGCTAGTTTTCGCCCCTGCTTCCACAATAATTATCATCCCGAGGTGGGATTCTAGGTCCGAGTCAATGGGACCAAACGCTGGCCGCAACATACCGATTTAGAGATTATTTGGTTGAGCAGTCATTGATGATTATTGTGCTACTAATTTACTATTCTGTAGAACTGTTTCATTCAAACCGTATATGCAACCCTACGATTTATGTTCATTGTATCTTTTGATTTTGACTCATCATCTGAGTTGAAGATCCATGGCATGCTTGTGAATTGTAAACCTATTTTGGGATATGGTAAATGTGCTTGCTGGGCTCTAGTTCACTCCCTATTTTTTTCAGGCGACTACCTAAACAGGGCCAACGTTGGTAAGGATCCTGAGGTTGAGGCTAGTGGAGATGATCTTTAGAAGTTGTGACTCCCTATAGTACTTTAACATCCTTGTGGCGTCATGGATATTAGTCTTTTTCTTTGTAAGACTGTAAGATGAGTATGTAACCATAAAATCATAGTTGGGTCGTGAGTCGGGTGTTTGAAATGATAAGTTGTTAAGTAATGTTGTGAGATTATTTACCTAGCTGTTAGAAGCCTTGTTAATGGTGTAGAGTTTAGTAAATTCTAACAATGGTATGCACAGGTTATATTAAGGCCTGAAGGAGTCTTGGTGAGAGTTCAGTGGGCCTACGGCCGGTCATTGACCTATTTCACGGGCCAGTCATGGGTTCAGGTCGTGACACCTAGTTTCAATAATTCTAGTAGTAAGTGATGGACAGTAAAATCTGAAACCCTTAGACCTTTCATGGTAACCTATAAAATGTCAGCTTATGGTCTTGGGATCGAGTTTCTTAGTATGTGGATTGTATACTTTTGCTTTAGCTAAATAGCCCCACACGTGAAAATACCCTAAACTTGTTTAAGGGAAAATTGAAATATTACCTTAAAGCAAGGAAGGGTCTACAACAGTTGGGTGTATGGCGTGAATTGTATCCTATTCAAGTCAGCGGGAGGACGATACTTCCAAAAGTAGCATATTGTCTAGACAAGAAGCAAGTCGAGAAGGTCTATCAGCGGGTTAAGAATTTGAAGCTTCTGGACGGGTATGCATTGAATATATTTTGTTGTTCCAGATATATTACTCAAAAGAACCGGCATAATACACCTAATCGATTGGAATTAATGTACAAGAGCGTAAGTACAAATGGATGAAAAGTCACGAGTGCCACGTATTTAAGGAAATATTCATTCCTATCCCTTCTAGGGATTGTTGCCAAGGTAGTATGCGAGACTTTGATATAATTATTCCATTTCCTTCAAGAGTTGTGCTTTTTAAAACTACGAGTAAGTAATATGGAGGTGCTTGAGAAGGACATTGTAGTAACAATTTGCAAGCTTGAATAAACCTTCCCACCATCCTTCTTTGATTCAATGGAGCAGTTGCTTGTTCATTTGGCGTATGGAGTTAAGATGGGTGGACCTATGCAATATCAGTGGATGTAACCATTTGAGAGCTAATCTTTTACTCCCTCCGTCCATCATAAATTGATCATATTTCTTTGGGCCGTCTCACAAAAAGTGATCACTTCCAAATTAAGAAAGATGCTGTAAGTATTTTTATATATTTATTTTTTTATTCTATTTCTCTCTCCGCATTTAACTCTCTACCAACTTATTTTCTCTCTCTTGGCCCATCACTTTACACTTTTTTATTCTATTTCTCTCTCTACATTTAATACTCTACCAACCAATTTTCTCTCTCCTAGGCCACTTTCTTCTTCCTTCTCTCTAAAGGGTAAAATAGAGAAACACACAATATATAACATAAATCCTTAATATGCGTGCAAAGTAAAACTGATAAAATTTTTAAGGATGGGGGAGTAACTGTTTGTTATTCACTTACACATAATGCATACTTGGTTATTTTTCATATGGGGTTAACTCTGTTACAAAAATTTCTGGAATCACCTTTTATTTAAAAAAATCCATAATAAAGCTTGTATTGAGGGCTCAATTGCTGATACTCACATAATGAAAGAGATTGTCAATGCTTGTAGCCAATTTTTTGGGCCTAATATGTTGACACGAAGTTAAATCAACAAGGTTGAAATAATGCCGGAGCGAGCACAAACTTAGAAGTATGTTTATCAGCATTCAAACATTTACGTAATCCATTGTGACGAACCTATATTCGGTGGCTAAGGGATGACGAGTATTTTTGCACCTTCGGTCAACAAACCAATTGACTCCCGCTTGAAAGTATTAGCTCAAGGCCCTACTAAACAAGCTACTTGTAAAGGAGGCTTTAACTCAACGGATTTAGGTTTACCACAAATGATCATAACCAAACTAAACAAGCCTAAAATAGAGAGTCTTGGTCAACTGTGACTGTTATAATGAGAATTATATTGACTTTTTATGGAGAGTTTGATGAGATTGTTGAGCTAACATATCTTGGTAGTAAAAATCGTTTCGTAGTGTTCAAATGTACTTGGTTTGATATTACATGTAATAGAGCAATGATTGTTAGCTCACAAGGGATTGTAAATGTCAATACTAAGTCAAGACTTAGATAAAATGATCTGTTTGTGTTTGCTATTCAAGCCTTCAGAAGTGTTCTACGCTGAAGATGTCGCAAATCCTAAATCACATTGGTTTACTATTATCATGTCCAAAAAATTGCCAATTGTATATGACAATGAAGTAGACACCTATCAAGTTGACCAAGAACCTGTCTTGGTACATGTTCAAGTGAATAACAAGGAGGACGATCGTCTTCTTCAACCAACGGTTATCTAAGAGAAGAAGTTATAAATGAAGAAGATATTGAAAGTGCTGAAAATGAAGAGGACGAACTCTAAGATGACGGGGATTATGAGTCTCAAGATGAAGATGATTGACATGAAATGCTGACTCGTATGACTATTAGTACGTGACTTGACATATTCAATTAATTTTATAATAGTGCACAATTATCTTCTCTATTGTCTTGTACTTGATTACTCCGTAATAACTACCTCAGTCGTTCATCTATTTCATAGTAAAGAATCTACATACTAATTTAGTATTCTCATGAAATTTCTGCTATCAGCTAGGAGTAGGTTATTCGACAGTCGGGGTCGCAGTCGAGGTGGACGAGGAGCTGCATCTGTGCCAATGGCTAAAAACGCTGGATTGCGTGGTGGTGACGACATGTAGAGTATCTAGTAGCCCCAGCCTCAGTGCTCCAAGTTGCCCCATCATTCACCTTCATTAGCGGCTTTAACATCATGTATAATTGATATTAGCATTTATGAAATATCTACCTTATTTTTAATTTATATTTTAAACAATTTCATATTAATCTTTTGTAGGAATTTGTCGAGTTGTGGACCCACACGTGGGTTGCTCTTGGATTCCTAGAAGAAACAGAGCTCTACTGTTACAGAAGAGGACTTGTAAATAATGTTCACTCTTGCACTCAAATGTTTTAATGATTACGAAAATTATTCATGTTTAATTATTTAATCTTATTAATGTTGTTATACTCAGAATTGTCGAGCGTGCTGCAACTACAAAAATCGACCTTCTTGTGAAGGGCCATGTGAAGGGCCATTTTTTATAGCCACTATTGTACTGGAAGGACTTGGATATCGAGAGAGAGAGAGAGAGAGAGATGGGTTGTGGGTGAAGTTTCGAGTATAATTATTTTAAAAGGTAACAATCGTTCAAAATGTGGTCTATGGAATTGATTAATTAATTCTATTATTTTCTTCATGGCAGGAGGGCTTCGAGTTTGCATCGCCTGTGTAGGAGGCTATGGGAGAACTGAATTCTTTGCCTACATAGCAAGAAATTATCGGCAGTGGCTACAAGAGGCGCGAGAATGGGCAAAGAGGATATTGTGGGTAGATGCACCAATGGAAGAGTGAAAATAGTTTCCACCTCATTGGATCTCAGCTACAGTATGGGCAAAGCTAGTTGACAGTTGGATGACTGATCCATCTTGGGAAGTAAAAAGTAGGAGTGGGAAGGTATACAAATCCAATCAAGATCCTACTTACACGGGAGGGTTCGTGCCACACGACGTTATCTGACATGATACTGCGGCTGAACCCGGAGTTGGATGCAGATGAGGTGAAAGCTTTGGCGTATCTGCAGATCCACACGAGGAGAGTCACTAAAGACAAAGAACATCCTACAGGGGAGTTTGTTTCCCAGGTTTCTCAGAATGTTGATGTAAGTTTTGTATAAAACTGTTTTTAAATTTGGCTGTCTTCATTGCTTATGAGTTGATCAAACATTGACAAGGTTGTGTTGTGTTTTAATTATTTTTGCATGCCGCATTTGGGTCGTTGTTGTCTAGGCATGCGTTCGATAATCATCATTCTCCTGTGGTAAGAGCGTAGAAGGATTCAAGATATGGCTGGATACACCGTGTGTCGTCAATTTGAAGAAAGGACATATACGGGGCACCAACTTGACTATACGTGCCGTGATGGGGGCATCCATGCCCTCTATTGCACAAACACAGATAGCGAACCTGCAAAAGGATTTAGATCCGACTTACATTGCTCGAGTTGCAAATGTCATGGCTAAACACATGTCTACAAGTCAAGTACAAATATATTAACATTTATGGACTAAATATTTAATTGGTTAAGTGTTATATATGATTACTAACGAGTGTACCTTCTTTTAATGTAGGGAAATGCTACCTAACCCAATTTCAATGAAGCGGCTGGCACCCCCATGGACGACGACGAGCAGGATCAGGGAGCTGCTATTGAAGATGGTAAGCCAGACATGTCTCCCCTCCCCTACTCCCCTCCCCTACTCCCCTCCCCTCTGGCATATTTTAGTCTCCTCCCCTCTTGGATTTTTCAGCCCCCTCCCCTCCCATAGCAACGATCGACTTTGATTTGTTATATCATGCATTCCTCCCCTCAATTGGGTATATATTAATGTTTTCCACATATTACATTATATTACATTAACAAGTTCAATGTGACATTCAGACAATATTTAAAAGGGACCGATTCCTATATGACGTAACAAAGAACGTATTTGTTATATCTTAGCTGGGGCCATACGCGTGCCACATTGCAAACAAATCGGATTACTCTTTTTTTTCTTTCAAAAAACATGCCAAATGCCCCTACAATGGGTGGTCTGTATACATTCTTGAAATGCCCACGCTCTTCTATTTAGTGCAAAAAGAAAAAAAGTATAAAATAAAACAATAGGTTCCCTTCTACGGCCCCTAGAACAATCGGTTGGTAGAGAACATGAAACAGAAAAACCAAGTTATCTCTCTCTCTCTCTCTCTCTCTCTCTCGCTCTCTCTCTCTCTCGCTCTCTCTCTCTTCTTACCCCCGTACGTCTCCCTATGCGCCCACCCACACCCCCCACATGGTTATTGGTCAAATAGACTTTACGAGAAGATGACACACACGTACACATAAGTCTACGCACAAGTTTTTGGTGATTGGTGATGGGCTGAGGCGGGGCAATTCGTAAGGTGGTGACTGGAGGTTATGGCATGGTGAGGATGTGGTGGTGTTTATTGATCGATAAGCTTATGTTGATTGATGACGCTGACCTAAGGTGGTGGTAGTTGTGATAATCGATTATGGTGGTGGGGTTAGGATGATTGGTGTTGGGTTAAATTTTGAGAGATTGGTTGATGGTGGTAAGGGAGGGGGAATTAATAGAGGTGATGGGTGAAGGTTGTGGCTTTTGTAGGGATGTGTGGTTGTGAGCCTAAGTGGATGTGCTTGTGGTGATCAATATGGATATGGGGTTGTGGCAGTTGGTATTGGGCTGCGATTGGGAGATTGGTTGGTGGTTGTAAGGGGTCGGAAATTGGTTGTGGAGTTTGGTGGGTGGGCTAAGAGGTAGCCGTGTCCACTACAAGAAAATATTTTTTTAGCGAAATCCATTGCTAAAAGTCACTTTTACTGCAAATTTTACCGACTAAATGCTTTCGGTTAGGAAAGGCAAGAATAACTACTAATAGCAATGAATAATTCTGTCATAAAAATGCTTTTACCGACGAACTTTGGCGATGGATTTTTTGCGACAAAATCTTCCATCGGCTAAAACTTACTTGGTGATTTTCAACATTTTTCAAAAAACTTTTAGGATACTGATTTTCAATAATGCAACTTACGGATGGAACACTTACGGTGGGTATATCATTGTTTTTTAGATAAAAATAAACTTTTAACGACCAACTCTGGTAGGGAGAACGATCCCGCCGCCAAAGACTTTAGTGCTTAAAACTATCTATTGCATGTTTCATCACGGTGCAGCACATTCCCCTTCACATTTCCTCCAACAGTGACTGCACACCTCCGGCCGATGTCGCACCTCTAATGGCCAATGTGATATCCTAAAAATGCTAATTAATTAATCAAACCATGAATTAGATTAATTAAGGGGGGGCTATTTTTATTAAGTAGCATTACGTGGGTGATAATTAAGTGTTAGGGGTTGTTTGATAAAATTGAAATTTAAGTGCTGAAAACGTTAAGCGCTGAATTTGAAAAACTAAAAATTTTAAGCAACTGAATTTTTACTGAAAAATAAGTTAACCTGTTTGGTAAACCAGAAACAAATGTCAAAAAATTGTTTCATTTACAAATTTATCTGTTTTACCAAAATTATGCATTTATTTATGTACTTTATATTTTTTTTGGCCAAAATCGTGTTGGTGGCGGCGACGGCGGAGAAAAAGTGTCAATGGTGATAGTAGTGGTGCGTGAAGATGTGTTGTTGGTAATTGTGGTGTTAGCGATATGCATCAACATGGCAGTTACTATAGCGGTTGTAGTGTGGTGGATATTTATATGATTTTGACGGATATAGACGTGGTGACGGTGGTAATGGTGTGGTGGAGGTGGCGTTTCCTTATGGTGGTGATAGTGGCTAGGTCTTGGGAATCGTAGTGGTGGTAGTAAAAGGGAATAATGGTTGTGATGGTGATTGTAGTGTGATAGAGGCGGTGTTGCCAGTAAATTAATTGAGACGGTATCATGATGGTAATTATTCCTTTTATGTAAAATTATATTGAGGGCAAATATAATTTTGGAAAGTTAGGGGGCAAAAATAAGGAGCTATTGAGGGCAAATTAGTCACTTTTGAGTTAAATGTTTTAATGACCTACCATTGAGCATTTTTAGTGATAAGTCAGCTATGAGTGACTTAAAATATTGGCCTTTAATTGACTTGCAACTTATTACTTTAAGTGATAGAAAAAGTTGGTTATCAAACGCACTTAATTTTAAGTCATTGAAAATTTTCATTTTTTAAGTGCTGAATTGGGTTATCAAACACACCCTTAGAGAGTTAAATAAGGGGTTAGTGTGGCCTTGGGGGTTAAAATATAATTTTGGAAAGTTAGGGGGCAAAAATGCAATTTTGAAAAATATGGTGAACATGATGCATATTTTTATTAAGTAGCATCATTTTGATGATAATGAGGTGTTAGGGGGTTAAATGAGGTGTTAATGTGGTCTCGGGGTCAAAGTGTAATTTTTCAAAAGTAGAGGAGTCAAAATGCAATTTTGAGAAACTTTAGGGGCCAAAGTGCAAAATTTGAAAATTGACAAGAGGATTCATGAATCTGGAGAAATCAGTCCAGAAGTTGCCACATCCTAGTTTCTCTAAGGCTGAGTAAGTGAAATAAATTATAAATTATGTGGGGAGTAAAGATTAATGAAGGAAGTCTCAAAGGAAAGTTTGGGGGAAAAATGTAAATAATGAAAGTCTAAATAGTGACGTGAACAGTAACCTTGAAAGAACACAGAAACAGGGAGGGGAAAATAGAGTAGAAAAAGATAAGAAAATAGGAAGAAGAGAGGAAAAAGAGAGAATAAAGAAAGGAAAAAGAAAGGATTTCCAAACCCTAACAGGGTAATTCATCTTCTTTGAATTAATTATGTGAAATTCTTGTATTAATTTTGTGGGTTTCGTTTGAGGTGCTCTGTGTGTACGTGTGTGTGTCACGTAGTATATGGGTTCGGGGGGAAGGAATTCAAATGAAATTATGTTGTATTTTGGATATATGAGAGCCTAAAATGGAAAAAGAAGGAAAAATAGTTGGAATTTCAGAGTTAAGTGCATGTTTAGCGTGTGTTTAGTGTGTGTTTTAAGTGTGTGTTCATGGTGTTCTAAGAGTCGGAGCCAACAACACGTCTCAATAGTTGGTCGTTTAGTCCATACCGAACTTGTATCTAAGAGCAGGAGCCAAGAATGGGTCGAAGCGATTGGTCTCTTAGATAAAAGAAAATTTTGTAAATATCACTCAAATCAACATAATTTATATGAAGAAAATGTTGCTTATAGCAACAAACGCGGGATTTTGCACTAGCTTTATACCGTACAAAAATCACTTAACTGAGCAACAAATTCAAATAATTGAATCGAGAATACAACCTGATGATAGAATAGCGAACATGCACAGGCAAGTATGCAAGCACATAAATGTTGGATAAAAACGTCCTAGACAGAACGAGGTAATATCATGCGAAACTACACAAGCAAGCAAAGCACACAAACTTATAAAAGAGATAGGTCATGCAAGCAGACAAGTTTTGTATTTCGCACAAGCATGTCAATTTTATTTCTATTTTTTAAATCAAAAACCGCTTGGTTAGTCAGCAGGTTTTGATTTTGAAATCAAAAAGTCAAAAACCGGTCGGTTAGTCAGCTGCTTTGACCAAATTAAATGGAAAACGGCTGGTTAATCTGTTGAGTTTTTTGCGCGATATTTAAGGTTTTTTTCAACACATTTAACTTAATCAGATCACATTCTCTCTCAAATTTCTTTCTCCCAAGGACTCACAATCACGTAATCTTAGCCCAATTACATCTCTAGCCTATAAAACCCTTTGATCCTCTCTCATCTTCCTTCGATTCTCTGAGAATTATGGAGTTTATATAAACGAAGAGGGGACACAAAGGAGGGCCATAAATTGGCCAAATATGTCGATTCTGACCAATGAATTGACCGGATGCTCATTCATTATTCACTCTGGATTAACGAGTCCATTTGAGCAAGCTTTTTTTTTAACAAATGAGGTAAGTCTTCCCACAAATTCTCTCCTGTGACATACAATGTTTAACCTTTTTTCAAACACAAGTCATCCCTATGCAAAGTAGGGCCCACCCATGCTATTTTTTCATGCACTTCATGCACAAACCTTATGGATCCTTGAAAGTTTTCTCTTTTTTCTTGATTACCTCCCTCCCCACGAACATGCGATGCAAGGGCTCCACAAATTTGGTTAGGGAATGATGGGCCAAAATACCCCAATCCGTAGGTGCTAGGATAGTCGGTACCGGTTTCGAGCTCTTTGTAGACTGGTTGCACGCGACGGCCTGTAGTAAGAAGCATATTTTATGCTTGGTGGAGTGTTGGTGGGATTCTACAAACAATTTTCACTTGTTGTTACCATTTCGTGAACATCACCGGTATTCGTGTTCGAGTGAGGCCTATTCCTTGGGCCTATGATCTCGACAAGGACCGAGACCTCGTAGTCTGGTTGCTTTGCTTTGAGCCGTCCTTTAAAAAGGGTGATTCCATATTGTTGGGTAACCTTCGTGCAAACTACGAGGGTATGGATTTGGACGGGGCCGATGGCCCAACGATCAATCAGTACGCTCGAAGGTTTCTGCTCATAAACAAAAATCGAACTTCATGAGGAAACTGGACAGTTGGTCAGAAATATCGACCACCGAAATATTCAAAGCAAAGGGAAAACCGGTTGGTTTTGTAAAAAATCGGCCGGTTTGTCCGATAAATTTTTTTAATTTTGAAAACATTTTGAGTCCTATCTCTATACAACGTAGGGCTCTCTTATTATAAATTCAGGACCCGTCTCTTAAGAGGGGCATTTGACTATTATTCTCTTAGAAGAACTCCTAATGGATTCTAAAGATAACCCTATAATCTTTGAGCTTAAGTTCCGAGCCTTTTCCAACTCATTCAATAAGAAGGAACTCATTCATCTTGATGGTTGGTTCAATTTGAGGTATGCCATGAGTCTGCAGAATGTGGTTGTCCATAAAGACATCTTCTGGGTGGCATGCAAATTCTGAGGTTCTAATGATCATGTCTTCCACTTCAGTCTGGATGAACTTTGCCCGACTCATGAAAAGTACTGTGCTTTGGTAGATATATAAGTTAATCTGCTCATTGATGTTCTGGTTATCCAAGATGATCATGCCAAAGCCCACATGGGTTTGTTGAAATTTAGGGAGGAGCATGCTAGGTCTGTCATCCGAGGTGAAGGTATTCTGGTTTCTCCCATAATAACATTTTTTGTTAAACCAGATAACCGTGATTTGAAGTATGCATGTGGTAAGGGTAGTTACTTTGGCATTGTGTTTGGTGGCCAAATATCTCACTTTTGTTGGCCTTGGTATTGGTGATGTGAGGCTGACTGAGTTGTTAGTTCTGGTATCTACAGAAGGAAAAATCATGATTCTAGTAGTGCTGGCTGAGACCATAAACGGCATTATTAACGTGCATGAGGACCCAAGTCTTTCATTTAAAGGAATCCCCTTACATATGTATATGTGGCTCCTAGATCATATGTGGCTGATAGCTGCTCCTATTGAAGGAAAATACCACCCTTGTTCTTTCAGTTCTCAACCTTTACTCTTCGAAAGTCTTTCCAGCATGGATGAATAGACTCATTTTTTTTCCTTTGTGCGAGAGTCCAAAGACATTCGTTGGTATTGTCCTTGGTCAAAAGCATGCGGTTCTACACTGCAAACTTTTGGATATTTTTGTGTCTGTCTCTTAGGATTGCGTTACTCTTCCTTTCACTTCGCATGTCGGATCCTTAGATAGTTTGGTTACAAGCAGGTTGTTCCTGATTTTTATAGTAACTTTGTTGCTGTGGCGAATGCCATCAATCCTTCCTTGATCAAAGACGTTTGTAAAGGTTGGGGCTCTCCCCTTATTTTCATCGCTTCATTGAGAGTGACATATTTGCTGATTACATAGATCAGGTTGCCGGGTCAGTGTCTGAGGAGTATATCAACTGTTTTGGCCTATGGTTTAGGAGAAGGTTTTGGATCTGGAGAACAGACTGAGTGTTAAGCTAAAATGGGATTTCCCAAGTGCCTGTGAGATAAGGTCTTCGGAATGAGCTAAGGAGGAAACTCGTGCTGCTATTGGGTTAGGGCCCGAGGCGCCTGACTCTGGAAAATCTTCTCAGAATATAGTTCAGAGTTTCTATCATCCTCAATTTGAAGGAGAAGTTCAGGTTACATGGATCATGCTGTCTTGCATCGGTCCCCAACTGTTAAGTTTGATGTAGATGGGAATCCAATACGGTCTCTGCGTGTTGATGAGCCCCGACGACAATGTTCCTCGTTACCTACGAAGAAATACAAAAAGAGGCCATTGTCTACCAAAATTGCTCTGGACCAGGAATATGACATGGATGCTTGTATCAAGGGTTAGTTTGATCGTAAGTGCAGAGAGATCAAGAAAGTGAACCGAGGTTTGGTTCTAGAGGACGTGATTCCAATATCTCAGAGGTTGACTTATAAGAAGGATATGGATAAGTTCAAGTCAATCATATTTTTGGATGAAGAGGATCGTCCGGCCTAAAGAAGAAGAAATAAATGTACTATTAAATTACCCTTAGGTAACCGACATGACCATTAATTTTTCTTTTTACCCTAACTTTTGCCTAGGTTATCCTTTACAGGATTTTCGTCCTAGTAGGCTTTTTTTTTCCTAGTGTTTTTCATTTTTTTTTTCTTTGTCTAAACCTTTGCCTAGGCCATTCTTTACAGGGTTTTTGTCCTAGTCGGCTTCTTTTATTTTTCTTGAGAATGTGGTCGATAACATAGTCTGTGGATGAAAATACTTTTTTCAAAACTTAACAAATCGAGGTAACATTATGGGCTGCCTACATACATCCATCTAAGTGTTACATTGATATGTGTGTGCTTAATAATATTCTTAAGGAAGGTCATTTATAGTTCATTTACAATCCCACTCCAGCATAATATTTCTTTAATCGGTCTACATTGACTAATTTTCACATCGATTCCATCTAAATAGATTGATAGCGTCCCACCTCCAGTCATGATTTGTTTGATCATATAGGGACATTACTAGTTGGGTTCAAACTTTCCTCACGGCTTTTAGATTTATCCAGTGTTTTCCTTAAGTACCAAGTCTCGTTCTTTCAAACCGTGTCCTTTCACTCTCTTGTTGAAGGCTCTTGCAACTCGCTTTTGGTAACCCTGAAAGTGGTATAACACCTTCAACCTTTTTTCGTCTGCCAGTGCTAGTCTTTCAAATCTGTTACTCCCACAATCGTCCTCTACTATCTGGTTTTTCAATAATGCCATCAGAGAATTCACTTCAAATTCGGCCTCCATGCCATAGACTAGTGAATATAGGATAGTCAATGTTCTCACTGATGTCCTATAGTCCCATAGGGCATAAGGAGGCTTATTTGGCCAACTCCTAAATGAATTCGTCATCTTACTCAGCATGTTTTTGATATTTTTATTGGCGGCTTCTACAACCTTATTAGTCTGTGGACGGTATGATGGCAATGAGCGAAGTCAGATGATACATATTACTCGGCTAAATATGTGACTTCTACCTCAAAATGTAACATGTTATCTAAAATCAACCCTCGTGGCACTTGTTACAGACCGGTGATAATGGTTCGAATAAACTGGGCCACCTTCATTGTATTAAGCAAGGCTTTCACCCACTACATGAAATAATCTATGGCTACCACTGTGAACTCGTGTCCTTTAGAGACTTTATGACTGATCTTTCCTATTAAATCTATTCTCAAAACTGGGCCACCTTCATTGCCTTGAGCAAGGCTAAAAAATTTCATATATTGTAATCTCTCTAACTCCTAGGCTTAAAGCTATTTCCAAACCAATGATACAAGCCTCGTATTTGCCAGTGTTGTGAGTACTATCAAAAGTCAACTTGATGGCTATGGGTGAATGCGCTTTATGTGGCGAGATTAACAATATCCCTACTCTGAATCCCTTGCTATTTGTGACTCTGTCAAAATACAACTGCCACCTCATCTCTGATTCTGTAACACAAACTCTTTCATCTAGGAATTTTGCCTCCCATCTGCTGGTATCCTCTACCAAACAATCGACTAGCACGTTCGTGACATGCTTTCCTTTGATTGACTTTTCGGAGAAAAAGGTGATATCAAATTCTGAAACAAATAACTATTCAAATACTTTGGACAATGATGCATTCAATGGCATGAACTTCCTCCTTGGCTCTATAGCAGCCTCCCATGACACTATCTGGGGCACTTACACATTGTTGACATTATTGGCGGTGACTGGCTCAGGTTATGCATTAGAGCTTTTCGGACCTGCTATATATACCCCTGGCTTCGACTCATGTGAAATGGTTCCCCTTACTAATGGCATCTTCTATTTGTATGAGGGATCCCATTAGTTCCTTAAACAAGGTATGGTAATGACCAAGATATAGTCATGGTATACTGGGAGTAGATTGTTCTTGACAATATTCACTTGCTCTCTAATTTCCTGTTTGGTGGTTTCTAATTCTCTTCGGGCATTGTCCAAGTCGGCATTGTACTGGTATTGCTTCACGATGCCTCTCCCAACATCCTCTGAAGTTTGGACTCGGGCTTCGTCCAAAGTGAGGAACCAATTAGAGGTGGCTTCCATGAGAGTACGGTGAAAAATTTGTATCAACTAATTCTGATTCACTCTATATGGGGTTAGCGCACGCATGTGCATTTTGACACGGATCTTGGGGTCCGTGGTCCCGTCGAACTTGTCCATCTCTGGCATCTTGAATTTAGGGGACAACCTATCATCGGGGTTCATGGTCAAGGGACTAAGGTCCAGAGGGTCATCAGCTCTTTCATCCTGGCAATTAAACATTCGAACACCGCCAGCTTATCTTTCCACTTCGGAACTACGGTTTCCACTTCTTCATCCTCAGACTCATATTATCAGTCAAACTCAGGGCCTTTCTTTATCTTCTTGCTCTCTTCTACCTTTTCTCTTGAGATGGTCTATTTCTTCGGCTGTCCTAAATTGTTGATCTGCCACATAGATCGAGCTAACTGGTTTATGCCCTATGAGAGAAGGGGTAAATTTTTTCTTGTTATCAGGTGTTTTTTGGATTTTCAAGAATAGGGGAAATTAAAAGAACTGACTAACTAGTTATATAGAGTGGAAAACCTGCTAGTTGATTAGTGGGATTAGGGTTATTTTCTGGGGATAAAAGGTACTGACTAACCGTCCGGTCATCCAAGTTGATAAACTATTCGGTTGGTCAGTGGGGTAAGGGTTTATCTCTGAGATTTTTCTGGTGGAAGATAGGTTCAAACTTATCGTCCGGTCATCGGGGTGGATGAACTGACTAGTTGGTTAGCGGGGTTAAGTTTTATCTAAGGGACTTTTCTATGGGAAGATATGTTCAAACTAACCACCCCGTCATCGAGGTGGATAAAACGACCAGTGGGTGAGTGGGTTGGATTAGGGTATAAACCAGCCAATTTTAATTTTTTTTTCAATCAATGCATTTACTTACTAACTGTCCAGTTAGGAGCATGGTAGGCTGGTTAGTCAAAGTCTCCACTCTTTTATGAAATTACTAGTTATCTTATAGAATATTGGTAGGTTTCCCTACCAACATGCCGTAGGCCAATACAAGTATTCTCCCAAAAATGGATAGAACACTAAATGGTCTTGGTGTGTGGTTTCTTTCTCAACATAAGTGTAAAGTCACTCCATCAGCTCGACTATACCATATACCTCATGCCCGTAACTCAGGTAGTTGATAATGAGTGATCACCAGTACATATACAAGTCATTTGATATACCAAGAAACCAAGAGGGTCCTTTAGTACAAGGCTGTGGGGTTGAGGGATTGCCTAGAAACCAGGAGGTCCAAGGGCTTCAACCGTTGAGTGGGTTGGTTATAATAAGACGTGTATGTGTGTGAGGAATAAAATTAATAGCAGAACCACCACAGTTACATCACATTGTACATACCACTAAATACAAAGAAAATACAACCAGGCCAAAGAGGAATAAAAAAATTGTCCAGTCATCTTATTTTGTCCCAATAGAGTCGCCACTGTAGCGAACTGGCTTGAAACAAATCCTCGGAAAGATTTTATTGAGTCACCGTCTTATCTGATTTAAGAAACAGGAAGAATAAAAAAAACAAAGAATGACTCAAAAATGTTGGAAAGGACGACTAGTCTATTGAAAATAGAAAAACGGGTTCGAGGACTAAGTTATGCAGGGGGAAGGTATTACGCATCCGCCACACCTTTATGTCTCTACTTCATTTCTATTGATTTTTTTGTGATGACCCAAGCCACTATTTACATAATTCAATATATCTTCCCCACAATTAAAATGCATTCTGATTGGATTACAAGTCCTACAAATAATTTACAACATTTTTAAACTCCAAAATTGTAAATTCCGCTCACATCCCCGCTTGCATATGCTAACCAAAATAATCATCTGCACTGAAAAGGTAAATGGTGGGGGGTGAGCTGGGTAGCCCAGTAAGTAAAATAATCATAGCACCATAAGATCATAATCAAACATGCTAAACACTTTAGGATCAGTCAACAAATTCGGTACTCAGACCTAAACACACCCGTGGCTTAGTACTCCGAATAATTAGTAAACTAATTGAATATCCAAATTGCACACTTTAGCATCTTACTTCCGGTATCCTCAAAGGGATTTGTTAAAGCTCAGTTGTATCATAATCATGACATATCATGCACATAGAGAAATCACTGGAGCACTGTCATTGGTCAAAATACTTAAGCCACGTCACACAAACGTATTTCAAGAACAAATGTTACCAACATTCAAGACAAGCATTTGAGCAAGATTTTGGAACAATAGTGTTTAGGAGTACGACAATTCGTGGCAAAGGAACAGTGGTATGGAATTCCACTTACCATGAAGAGAACACTTAAATAATTCCTCCAAATCAGTCATTAGCATCCTTCTTCCATAATAACAGCTAAACTTCTTCTCTAACTTATTGTCTATCGATGAAAGTCATAGATAACTTTAAATAATTTGAAAAACGATCAGAGGGTTAATTATAGAAATTTCTAGGAAGCACGAGGTGGAAAGAAATACGACGTAGCGAGACAAACTGGAATGCACAATAAGGCTAAGCAAAGCACGACAAGGCTCAAAGCGCGGCGTGTCGCGATAGTATAGTGACGCATTACAAGCACGATGATGACTGGTAACACGAGGTGTCGGCTAGAGAAGTAATCAACATTGACTCCTCAATAAGCATGAGGTGTCACTGTCACGACCCGAACCCACAGCTAGACTCATGAGCTAGGTCCGTGACCGGCTGCAGACCCAATGGACTCCAACCAAGGGCTCTATCAGGCCTTACTCACTGAAACCAATAGAAGCTGTAGCGGAAATTAAAACTTCTACAAACTTTAATTACATTTTCATATTTTTATTTGAATACAACACTTATTCTAACACTCTTCATAACTCCGATTTGTCACAACTAAAACTAAACCAACAATCTAAATATTTAGCGACTCATTCAATGCACTCTCTGGGGCTCCGCGCCAAATTGTCCCTCCCTATGCTCCTCACCATCACCTTACTTTCAAACCTGCAATGATAAGTAACGGATGAGCTTCCACGTGTTCAGTAAGTAACATGATTCAACAAGGTGGACTATAGCATGGTAGAAAATAACTCGCTTTATATTATGACAACATTAAAAAAATCTAAAATCATAGAGTAAGTAATCATCTGGTAAAACAAAATATAGTACGTGAAACAAAACTGATGCATAAAATCATTAGCACAAAACCTCATGAAAAATAGTTCCATCCTAACATCAGCTCAAACGATATGCTTCGGTCAGCGTACAAGCCCCCCTGACTAGAGCCCGAAATTCCTCCTACACCCGGGATAAATAATTATGTGGACGCAAGGGCGAACCACAAGCAACAGTGCTGTGCATCAACGTACAAGCCTCGTTGATCAGGGCCCGAAATCCAAGTTTTCCCCGTTGGATATGGGGCACATCAATCAAATAAACAAAAATCACCTTTTGGTTCATCAGAAACACAATCACTCATAAGTGGATGGTCAAACCATCCTCACACCTCTTTCGATAGATTTCAAGATGTTCAATATTCATCATAACATTAAATGCCAAAACATCTCACTTGCAACAAACATTTCAAATCTGAGTTCTGTTACAATTTCTAAGTAAAGTATCATTTACATGCTGGTCCGATTTTTAACAAGAAATAAAACTCAAAGAGATTTTTGGCATATCAACCAGAGCAGCTAAACGTAATTAAAATAGTCAATGCTGATAAACACCACTTTTAAACCGTAGATAAAAATATACGTTATATATAAAAAAATACTAGTTGAATCAAAGGATCACTTACTTGACGCTGACATATTTGCTCAATCCAAAATCCGGTGCGATGGTTAGTTGTTACTTCTGACTAATAGAACCATCAAGGTCATTTCTTTCATCTCCATAACCCCGAACTTCACTATAACCCGAAGGGCATCATTGATGAAAGTGCAGAGTTCCCGTTGGGTATTTTCTCAAACAACTTCGACGTCGTATCCAACAACCGGCTACAAAAACCGTCCAAAATCGTGCGCAGATCATCATGTCATTCTCGACATTTCATCACTGTTGCCGAACATCCATCAATTCACCCGATTTTTAATAATCTACCAAGCAACTTTGCGCTAAGTAGTACCCAATTAATCTCTAGTGTTCGCGCTAATCATTCTCTTTTTTTATATTCTCATAACCTATGCGCTTCCCTGCCAAACAATGCACACACATGCATAGGGTACACCTACACCATGTACCCCTACTGTACACAATACACACATTGCTTACATACACAAATACAACCTATACGCACTACCGTACCCAAATCACACTGTCATATATACACCACCAGGGTTGCCCCAGTCTAGCCACTGCAAGCACCATTATTAAACCACACCTATTAACTATAACAATATCGAATTCGTACCGCCCAACCTCCGTTTCATAGTCAATACCACCAAAACCAAACACACCGGCTGCTAGCTTCCACAACCAACCTACCACTACAGGTGTTATCTTCAAACAACCCACAACTTGTCCACCAACATCGTCGCTACGATTCGACACCCAAATCAACTCCACCCTCCCTCCATATTACGCACACAAACATATTGTACTCTATTACATACAGACACACTCGGTATGTGCACATTGTACACAGTACACATTCACGCACATTTTTTGTACCACCATATACAGTCCACCTAAACATACTCATCCACACCCCCAACGTACACAACCGTACTTCTCACACAAAATACACCTATAAAAATAATGCCCGACAAGCACCGTCGCCCAATAACAACCACACCTACACACCTGCTCAAATACATACACCATACACCCACCGTTCCACACTCACAAACCACCCAGACACCAGAATACAGTCAAACACATCCTACTATGTGGTTCCATTCCAATACACACGCCACAACCATCAATAATTGAACCCGACAGACTGCCTCATCAATCAACACAGTCCTAAATTCTATCGACCGCCACCACATACACCACCACAGTTACTCCAGTCCAGCCGCCACCTGCACCATAATTAACCCACCCCTTCAACCATAACAATATCACAATCGTACCACGAACTCCATTTTATTGTTCTTACCACCGCATACACACCTTACACCCACTACGACATACATACAAACCAACAAAACTCTCATGTGTACACTTCTGTGCATAAACTACGTAGCCATACTTGTCATCATTTACTTCAGGTTGTACATCAGTCCATTACAGTCACTGTAAGCACTACTGTTAGACCACCACCATTCACCAAACCAAAATCACAACGCCACCACCAAACTCCGCTTCCCGAATAATACCAATCCATTTTTCTAGAATTTTTGAATTATTCTTTATAACTATAATTAGGTGGAAAAAATCTATTGGTTCAGTATGGAAAAAATCTGACGTTAGGCAGTGCTTGGGTGGCAGGGTGGTTTAGTTAAGGAACCACAGTGGTGCAGCCTCTGGCCCTCATCGTTGGCTGCAATTTTCGGTGGTGAAGGGTTGAAGATCAGCGCCTACCATCTTAGGTCACCGTGACACTCCAGCGGCGGCCCCGAGGTGGTCCATGGCTGACGCAATCGATGTGTGGTGGAAAATTGTTGCACGGCATTTGACAGGTGATCAGCTTTGGTGTCCATAAGAATTGTGGTTGATGGGTGGTGAAATCGTACGGTGGTGGCAGCGGCACGATGGTTCTGGCAGTGTAGAGGTTTGCGACCAATGTGTGGTGGTGATTGATGGAGGTGCTAGGCATTGCATTTGGTGGAGATACCAGCCGGAGTAAATCACCGGTGGCCGAATGCATGGCCGGCAGTACGTGGGGTATTCTTGAGGTGGGAGTGGCGCCACCGCTGTAGGGCTGGCTGTCGTTCCCCTTCTCTCATCCTGTATTCTGTTTTTGTTTCGTTTTTTTTTCTGGCTCTCTCTCTCTCTCCCCTTATTCTCTTTATGCACTACCATTTATTTATTTATTTTGTTTCCCCCCCCCCCCTTTTTTTTTTCTTTCTCCTCTTTAATTAGTATATATATTTAACGCGAGACCAAATATAATATTATAACGGTATCACCTCATCAGTTATACGTTCTCTAAAGCAATCCACTCACTTTCCTAAATTTGTCTATTGTATAGCACTTCATCATTTATAGCTTATGTCATTATTAAAATATGTTGCTAAATGCAACAAATAATATTGCTCACAATAATTGACACTAAAGATCCAATAATATCACTTCAACAATTGCCGCCAACATTTTCTAATTAATATAACTCATAACGACCGTGGCTAAAGATCTAATTAATACAGCTCGCAAGGTCTTCACTAAAGGTCCAAACTTGTCTAACTTACAACAATCGTCGCTAAGTAATAATAACTGGTAACCCTAGGTTCGGGGCATTACAGTCACGATAGCGTGACGACACCTAACAAATACGACAATGCCAATCCGAATTCACTAAAAATCATCTATCATTTCCCTTTTAATCCTAAAAATCATCTATCATTTTCCTTTTAACCAACCGGTAATATTTTTCAGCATCTCTAAATTGTTGGCTATTGCATTCTGCCCTCCTTAAAAGAATTTCGTACACGAAATTCACCAACCACAAATCTGAAATGATAACCTCAAAATTCAGCTCATAATTATCCCAAGGCCAAGGAACATATCCTAACTTACACTAACCTAAGAAATTCAAGCCTGTGTATCGCTCTGACACCAAACTGTGACGACCCAAGTCACTAATCATATAATTTAATATTTTCCAACACAATTACATAAAAGTCCTAATCAGATTACAAGTCCTATAAATAAGTTACAACATTTCTAAGCTCCAAAATTGCAAATCCCGCTCACATCCCCGCTTGTATATGCTAACCAAAATATTCATTTGCACTGGAAATGTACATGATGGGGGGTGAGCAGGGTAACCCAGTAAGTGCAATAATCATAGCACCATAAGATCATAATCAAACACGCTAAACAATTCAGGATCAATCAAAAGATTCGATACTCAAACCGTAAACACAACCGTGACTTAGTACCCCGAACAATTAGTAAACCAATTCAATATCCAAGTTGCACACTTCAACATCTTGCTACCGGTATCCTCAAAGGGATTCGCCAAAGCTCAGCTGTATCATAGTCATAACATATCATGCATATAGACAAATCACTGGAGCACTGTCATTGTTCGAAAGTACTTAAACCACATCACACAAACCTTTTTCAAAAACAAATATTACCATCATTCAAGACAAGCATTTGAACAAGATTTCAGAACAATAGCATTTAGGAGGACGATGAACGCTAAGAAATAAACCACATGGAAAAGGAATAGTGATATGGAATTCCCCTTACCATGAAGTGAACACTTAAACAATTCCTCTAAATCAGTCGCTAATAACGGCTAAACTTATTCTCTAACTCATTGTCTATCGATGAAAGTAAAAAATAACTTTAAATAATTTGAAAAAAGATCAGAGGGCTAATTATAGAAATTTCTAGGAAGCACGAGATGGAAAGAAACACGACGTAGCGAGACAAACTAGAAAGCACGATAAGACTCGAAGCACGGCGTGTCGTGATAGTATAGTGACGCATTATAAGCGCATCAATGATTGGTTGCACGAGGTGTCGATTAGAGAGGTAATCAACACTGACTTCTCAATAAGCACGTGGCTTCACGATAGTATGATTACACCTAACAAGCACTACAATGCCAATCCGAATTCACTAAAAATCATCTATCATTTTTCTCTTAACCAACCATTACTAATATTTTGAGCATCTTTAAAATTTTGTCTGTTGCATTTTTTGCCTTTAAAACATGTCACATCCAAAATGTGCAATAACACTAACCTTAAGTTTAGTTTTGTATATTTTTTGGCTTGTACTCGACATCGAGGGTCGAATTGCCTACCTACCCAATTGGACTAATTGGAGTCAAAACCATCGTAGTTTGACTCTGGTCTCCGAGAAGTAATCTAGATTTAGGTCCTAGACTTAGACTGAGGAATAAAAAAGACTCCTTTTAATTTTTATAATGTGATCACGGAAAATCATAGACAATTCTCTATAATTCTCTAAACTAGAAAATCTAATAAAATTACCTTAAGAAGTTGCTTGTGTGGAAGACTCGGGAACACTTTCCAAATGATCCACGATGGAAAAGATTAATTTTTTTATGGTAGATATGAATGGCTAAAATTCACGAGAGAGAGAGATAATGTATCACTTCACAGAGAAATTGTATGCAAGCTCTAAAGAGAATATCCGTTCGACCCATGGAAATAAAGGTCAAGGGCCCTATTTATAGAGCTCTGAGGCACATGACTAATAAGATTGGTTGTGCCAAACTGCAAAATAGAGATAAGTCAGAATATTTGATAAAAATCACAGATTGACTAAAGTCAACTAATCGGTCGGTTAGTCGAAAACCGGCCGGTTCATCCCATAATTTTGAAATAATTTTTTTTCGAATTTTGAGGCACTACCTAACTCTAATTTCTGTAATTAAATCTGATTTTTTAGATGGGATGTACCAGATTCAAGATTTATCCTCTTTAACCATATAAATTATTGATTCAATCCTTGCATCGTGGGTAATTAACAGAATACAATTTCCTAAATTATCTACAAAAATAAAATAAAATCTAGGCACTTGGACCGGACTGACACAATTGGACTGGACCACTTGACCAATTACTAGCTGGACTACTAGACTGGACTAAACTGCAAGACTTATGAACTTGACAACAGAACTCGGCCAATTAATTAATGAAGTCATATTACTAGACTTAAGCTTAATAACGGACTCCAATTAATAATAAAGTCTACTATTTATTTTATTACAAAAAGGTGCAAAAATGGGATGTCTACAAAGACGATGTGTGAAAGATAGAATTTTAGGAACTTATAGCTATCATTCTTAAACCTTATTACGCTTTCGATATCATTTGGTTGCAAAAAAGTTCTTGGCTTATATCTGTTATGTTTAGATAAAACTTGTAATTTTATTTTTAGATTTGTACAATGTGATCTATTATATTTATTAAACATATAGTTTTGGTAACTGTATTACTTGCAATTTGGTAAAGAATGAATGCTAGCCTAAAGACTGAAACTGTCGTTGGATTGGCTGATTACGATTATGTCCGATGGAAATAGGTTTGATTAACAAAAATTACAAAATAGTTTTTTTTTCTTTTTTTTTTACTTTTACATAGACACATATTGCGGCAAAAATTCGTCAATAAAAGTATCTCAAATGAATTAGATGTGGTTTTTAGCGACAAAAATATGTCCCTAACGGCTTCCTTGTTTATAAGATAGACCTTTAGCGACGAACTTTTAGCGCCAAAATTCAATTGTTGAAATTGTCCAACTATTAGCCACGGCTTTTCCGTTGCTAAATATTCCTTCTTAGAATTTTTGCAGAAAATCACGAAAATGGAAAAATTACAGGAAATTCATTTATCAGTATAAATTTAATTCTATTGGTAAAGGTATTTAAGTCCGTCGGTAAAAGTCAAATTTTGTCCGATAGACCACCAAATTCCGTCGCTAATCTTTTAGCGACGGATTATCTTGTAGTGTCTTTGGATCCGGCATATGTGAGATTCGAAGGATGTTGAACTTGAGAAAATCCATAACGATAAGAATGGTACTGATATGATGACCAAGACCTTGTCTAAGGAGAAGCATGACTTTTTTTTTTTTTTTGGTAAGGAGAAGCATGACTTTTGTAGAAGTTTAGCGGGTATGGTGGATTCTTCCACATAGTTGGGAGGGAGAATTTGTTTGGATATCCCTCCATGTGGAGGCATGTGACTTATGACCGTTGGGTTATAACTGTATTTGACTTAATTATAGTGGTCCAATTAATTAAATTAAAGTCCATAAGTTATCTAGCCTTTTGTTGGGAGACTAAAGACTTAAGGGTGAAAAAGAACCTGAAGTGGTTAGAGAAGCAAAGAGAGAAAAGGTGCCGCTTTTTTCTTAGAGAGAAATTCCGTCAGCCAGTTTTGAAGGCTTCATCAGAAGGTCAAACATGATCCGATTAAGCCCAAATTTAGTGTGCATATTCCTAGGAATATGCTCTTAATACCCAATGGTCAACTTTTGCATCAAATCTTTTTAATTACAGATATGAAGATCTGAGCAGCAGCTCGTTTTTGGGTAATATCTCTCTAATCTCTTTGTTATGGTGAACCAAGAGTGTTATTCTCTTGAAATTTTGATGCTTGATAGCATCTAGTTTGAACTAGAGAATAAAAACCTTGTAACCCCATTGCTTGATATAGTGGAAGAATTATTCGGAGTTGGCCCATGATTTTTCCCTTCACGTTGAAGGGTTTTCCACGTCAAATTTTGTGTTGGTTTTGTGTTGTTAGGTGATTTATTGCTAGTTACTTGTTTGGTTTGCTTCTGTGTACATATATCTCAATTTCGTTATTTTCTAGATCGAGGGCTAGCACAAAGAAGGAAAGGTGTGGCTTCTCCCAACAGGAATTTCTCTGGTATGGAGAATGTTAAAAAGCAATTGAACTTGCTTCATGATGCTATTGATGGCTTTGAAAGTAGCTTACCTTCACGATCAAACCAATCTACTCATGACCAGCTTCTTTTGACTGAAAATCAACATTGTGATCTTCTAGGGGTTATCATGCTTCGAGGAAAGATAGAATCAACTGGATAGAGGACGGCGGTGGGGATGGGAACTCTGCGTTTTTCCGTGCTAGTCAAATGTAATGGCCAACTCTAAAAAAATTGAAGGCTTAAGATTAGTTATTCCTTTCGTTTCCAATTTGGATAAAATTGGTGCTGAAACTTTTGCACATTTTTCCTCTCTTTTTGGTGAATATCTCCTTACGGGCAGCAACAACCTATTTCATAACATCACTCTTATTTTCACCAACGAGGACAACCATATATTATCTGCTATTCCACTTGGGAGCGTTTTCTTTACTTCTTGTCAGTCAATTTTTAAGCATGATGTGGTTCAGGCCATTCATGAATTTTTCTTAAAGGTGGCTTCCTTCCCCAGTCTTACACGGCTACTACTCAGATTCTTATTCCAAAGGCTGAGAATCTAGTACTCTTTTAATGCAACTTTCTTACCAGAATTCTCCTAGAATCTTAATTGATTGACTTTTCTTGGTAATTCTACGCATTATATTTCTGATTAGTTCTGTCTTTCTCGTAGGAAAGATTGTTCATGTGAATACCCCTTTAGCTCCCGAGATTAATAATGCCATTTTTTTTTTTTTTGTCAAAGGTCCTTTGTATTCATTAAGCTCAAACATATACAAAAACGTTTTCAATCTATACACAGTTCTCTGATCTCTACTTTACAGTATGTACATTATACTAAGAGTACTCTTTGTGTATCTAAATTCCATGCTTGACAGATCTCCATATTTTGAGTTGTTGCATGACTTCTCTTCCAGCTCAGTGTTCTGTAATAGACCCATTGCTTGATCATTTGCATATACCCCTCTTCTATAGCTTCTTGCTGGTTGAATATTCTAGCATTCCTCTCTTGCAAAATCCCATAGATGACCATAGCTATTAAGAGTTTACACATTCTTGCTTTGAGACTTTTCCCCCTGAATTGAAGCAGTGAATATTGCATGAGTTGCTGCCATGTTAGCAGAGGTATGCTCATGTTCAGCTTCTTAAAAGCTTCCTTCCATATGTTCTGTGCATAAGAGCATTGCACAAATAAGTGATTATCATTTTCAGGAAGTCTCCTACACATAACACATTGATCTTCAGGGATGACATTCCATGCCTTAAGTTTTGTCTTGGTTCTCAATCCCCCTTTACATAGAAGCCACAAAATCATAGCACATCTGGGAATATGTCCTTTGAACCAGACTAGTTTACTCCAATGAGCTATTGGAACTCTTGTTCTAAGAGCTTCCCAAGCAGTTTTAATGGTAAATTCACCATTAGAACTGAGCATCCATTTTACTTGGTCAGGATTCCTAGTATCAGGAACAGGTCGTGTAGCCAAGATACCATTTAACCTTCTAAGATTCACTGATCTATTGGGTAACAATTTCCAAGCATTGCCTTATATGACTTCCTTGACTTTGGCATTGATTCCCAGCCCTGAGTCATATATTATCCTTTGCCCATATTGCTGGATTATTGGTTTTTCAAGGAGCCAATTATCCAGCCACAACCATATCAAATTCCCATCCCCCACTTTGTAATCGATAAAGTGACTACATTTCTCTCTGATCTTCAGGATTTTACACCAAGTACAGGACAGACAAACTGGTGGCTTGAAAGTCCAAAGATGCCTCTGCTTAATGATGAAAATGTGGCACCACTTGACCCATAAGGAATCCTTCTTATGAGCAAGGTCCCAAAGGTGTTTACAAATGGCAGCCTTATTCCACTCCTCAACTCTTTTTAATCCCAAACCTCCTTCACTTTTTGGAATGCACAAATCTTTCCAAGCTACTTTAGCTCCTGTGCATTTAGCTTCTTTACCATGCCAAACAAAGGCTCTAATTTTCCTTTCAATCAGCTTGATAATTCTTTTAGGTAGAATGAAGATAGAGCACCAATAAACAAACATACTACTCAAAACAGAAATAGCTACTTCTACTCTGCTTGCATATGAAAGAACTTTAGTTACCCAGCAAGATATCTTCTTTGTTATCTTCTCTACAAGTACTTTGCAATCCTGGAATTGTAGCTTTGTTGATATTAATGGCATCCCCAGATATGTAACAGGAAGACTACCAATAGGTATACCAACTAGGTCTGCCATACTTCTTGCATTTGATTCCTCCACCCCAGCAAAGAAAATAGAACTTTTATTAAGGTTGGGGCTTAGCCCAGATAAGTGCTCAAAATCCTCTAGAGCTGATTTGATAAGTCTAAGTGTACTTGGTTGAGCTTGAGCCAAGAGAAACAAATCATCTGCAAAGCTTAGGTGGTGTATCTGAAGCTTTTTGCATTTAGGATGGTAGACAAAATCCCTATCTAGGGCATAGCTGCTCATAATTCCAGAGAAGGTTTCCATAATCAACAAGAAAAGGTCGGGAGAGATAGCGTCTCCTTGCCTTAGACCCTTTGAGCTGGTAAAAAAACCTTCCACATTACCATTTAGGCTAATAGAGAATTTTGCAGTGCATACACACTGCATGATCCAATGAACAAATTTAGGAGGGAACATCATAATTTCCATTACTTTCCTTAAAAAATCCCACCCCACTGAGTCATATGCCTTTTGAAGATCCACCTTCATCACACATGTAGGAGCACCTCCTGCCTTGTGGTAATTCTTAATCAATTCTTGCGTGAGGAGTATATTATCAGCAATAGATCTCTTGGCCACAAAAGCTGACTGTTGTTTACTAATCAACTGTGGCAAGACTTGTTTAATTCATGCACAAAGTATCTTAGAGACACACGTATAAATGACATTACAACATGCTATTGGCATAAAATCCTTCATAGTGTTTGGACAATGTATTTTAGGTACCAAATAGAGGGTAGTGCTATTGAAAAACTTGATACCTTTGTTGGAGTTAAGCATTTCCAGCACAGCAGCAGTTACTTCTTTGCCTACCATACTCCAATTTTGCTGATAAAACTCAGCAGTATAACCATCTGGACCAGGTGCTCTATTGGCTTTGAAGGAGAAGATAGCTTCTTTGACCTCCTTCTCAGTGACAGTTTTTATAAGCATAGCCTGCTCATCAATTGTCAGCTTTTTGTGGATCACTTGCTGCAGTTGTTTTCTTGTTTGTTGCCTACTAGGCACAAGACAACCTAGAAAGTCAGAGAAGTGTTTGATAGCCTGTTGATGAACCTCTTTCCCCCCTTGGATTAATGTTCCATTCTCTGTGTGAATGGCAAGGATTCTATTATGAACCCTATGTATTTGCATTTTCCTATAGAAATACATAGTGTTACTGTCCCCAAGGCTTAAATCTTTGACTCTTGCTTTTTGCATATAAAATGCCTCCTCATCTTGTACCATTTCATAATATTTGCTTTGTAATTCCCTTACTTGTTGCACCAGATCTGTCCTTGCATGTTCTAAAACTTGAGTTTACATCTCCTGTAATGCTTTAAGTGCCTCAGCAGTTCTAGCAGATATATTACTATATGCTTCCTTGTTCAAGCTTCTCAGAGCAGGTTTCAACTTTTGCATTAATAATGCCATTTATCCAGAAGTTGTGGGTTGTAATATAATCTTCACGTTTGAAATGTCATGGTCCTTATTTCTCAGTCCTCTCCAAAGTTATAGGTTTTTTTGCATCACTGTCGGTTCAAATTGCACTAACTTGGTCTGGTTTTTCCCTATTCCCCGATGCAGTTTCAAGTCTTTTCCATCCTTTAGAGTGTGTTTGGAACCATGGAATTGATGGGATTTCATTTCAAATCCTTCAAATTTGTTGTTTGGAACATTAAAAAAAGGAAATGAAACTGGATTCTATAGGATTTGACTGGATTTGTTTCTATAGTGTGAAAAAAAAAAAAAAATGGTCGAATTTCATGGAATTTGGATTTACTTGAATTAAAAGTAGTTATTTACCTATTTTACCCTTTTCTGGATCTCTCAAATAATGAACCCACCACCACCATCTTCATTGCCACTACTGCCACCGCCACCACTACTATCGTCACCACCACCATTGTCGCCACCACCACTACCACCATTGCCACCACCACCACTGCCACCACCACCACCACCACCATCGCCACACTATCACCGCCGCCACCACTACCACTGTCGTTGCCGCCACAACCAATGCGAACACTACCGCCACCACCACCACAACCACCACCGCCACTGCATCCCTCACCTCTACCCCACCGCCACCGCCACCAACAGTACTGCTACTACTGCCACCACCACCACCATTGCCACCCCTACTGCCACCACCACCGCCACTGCATCCCCCACCACTACCGCCACCGCCAGTACTGCCACAACTACCACCGTCGCCACCACTACTACCACCACCACCGCCACCACAACCACAACCACCACCACCACTATCGCCACCACCGCCACTGCCACCAATAATGCCACTACCACCACCGTCGCCACCACCACAATCGCCACCACCACCACCACTATTGTCACCACCGCCACTACTGCCACCACTGCTGCCGCCACTACTGCCTTCACCCCCACCACCATCACTACTGCCGCCACCACCACCATCACCGCCGCCACCACTACTGCCACCACCACCACCACTATTGCCACCGCTGCCGCCGCCACCACCATTACTGCCACCACTGCTGCCGCCATTACTGCCTTCACCCCCACCACCATCACTACTGCCGCCACCACCACCATCACCGCCGCCACCACCACTACTGCCACCACAACCGTTGCCATCACTATTATCGCCTCCGCCGCCACCACTACTGCCACCGACATTACTATTGGTGTCAGTTGACGACCTCCAGTTACACCTTGTTACACCGTCGATGTTGCTACACCGTGCAGTTCTGCCGCTGTTGCCGCCACCACCACCATGTGCTGGCACTAGCACACTTGAAACCATTTACCGTAATTTGTTTTTCATCGTAAATGAAGGATATAATTGTCTAAAAAATTATTACCTTTCCATTTCCTCTGTTCTTCAAACACAAAATTGAAAATCTGTTATTTGAATTCCC
Source organism: Escallonia rubra (assembly GCA_033065855.1). Taxonomy (NCBI): domain Eukaryota; kingdom Viridiplantae; phylum Streptophyta; class Magnoliopsida; order Escalloniales; family Escalloniaceae; genus Escallonia; species Escallonia rubra. Next base: position 94,664 of record JAVXUO010002004.1, read on the forward strand.
TTTTGTTCCAAACAAAAAGAAGTGAATTGAATTCCAAATCCAATTCCAAATCTGAAATCCAAATTCCAAAAGAATTGGTTCCAAACGGACCCTTATTAAAAGCAGATCGAGTATATAGATGTTGTTGTAATGCAGCGTCAACATTGATCTGACCATACAAGAAGAGCATATCTGCATATATGCTGGTGGGTACCCCTTTTTATTAGTGCATTATGTCTGCAATCTCAATCTTAATACTATAGTGCTGAGTATCATGTTTTAGAGAACGGCTAGGTCCCCGTTTCACTTAGAAAAAATTATCTAAATTCAAGTAACATATTCCAGGTTGGTATTCTTTTTGTCAGACAAAACAAAATGTATTTTTTTTCCTTTCAATTTAGACTAGAAGTATCTGTTCTTTTTAGTTCGTTGACGACCCAATCCTTCCTTTCTTTCAGCCGCTAACTAAAACGCATGACCATATTGCCCCTTCATTGCCTTCTCTTTATTGTTCACCAAATCCATCAACGGAACAAGGATCCTAACAGTGTGTTTGGATGCAGAATTTTAAATATTAGAAAGTTTAGAATCCTTTCATTTAAAATCTTTGCATTTTGAAAGCTATGTTTGACAATTAGGTATTGTACAATTATATCGTGGTTGTGAATTAAACAAACTATATATGAATTGTTGAAACCAAAGATAAAAAATAGATGGCTGAGATTAAATTAAAGGAGGAGGGAGAAGAGGAGGGGGGGGGGGGGGGGAGAGAGATGAACTGTTGAAAAAGTAGAATGCGATGTTGCACAAAAACAAGGCTTAAATTATGGAAAGTAGTTTTCCGTGGATTTGATAAAAAAAAAAAAAACTAGTCTAGAGGCCCTAAATCTTGCTTTCAAGTTCCTTCCAGAATTTCACAAATTGCCTTTCTTGTTACCAAACAGTGGATTTCTAAGTGAGTTTGTATGCTTGGATGAAGAATTTTTAAATATGAGGATGCTTGATATTCCTTCATTTTAAAATTCTGCCATTTTGAAATCGCAGAATTTCGAAAATTCAATATTTGGCAATTTTTACAGATGGGTACTATGAGTTATGAAATAAATGAATTATGGATAAGTTGGTGAAAAAACAATTGGCTGGAAGTAAAAAAGAAGGGGTGTAAGAGTGATGAACGATTCAAAAAATAGAAAGACATCTGCCACAAAATAGGTAGTTTTTCAGTTAATGTAACAAAAAACTAGTTTAGAATTTGTTATTTCAACCAGAGATTTTGACTCATCAAATCTCTTTCAAATGCTTTCTAGAATTTCAATAAATCTCTTTGTAGTTATCAAACAGCGAATTTTATTCAAGATAATTTCAAATCCTCAATCAAATTAAAATTTTTATTTAAAATACCTTATCCAAACACGTGTATACAACTCCCTTCAGTTGAAGAAATGAGTCATATATCCACCATGGGGGAGCTTAATGATATCTGGATCTTCTAACCAAAGCGCCACAAATTGACAACCAACAACACTAATAGACGACCAAAAGATGCAACACTAATAGACAACCAACAGCAAAAAAGATGTAACTTTCTTCAGTGCTGCACACCCCGTTATCATTTCTGTCCCCCACTAATCTACAGACACTTCAACACATTCCTCATGTCAAAGGTTGAACATGAAATGATATACTATTGAACTTCAAACATTACGCGATTCAGTAGACAATAGTTGAAAAAGTCTGTGTACATGTCAATTTGATGTTAAAAAGTGAATTAGTAAAAAATATTGAGTTTCTGGTATAAAATATTGAGTGTTTGGCAACAAGTTATGCTGTACGAAAACATTTGAGCTTAGTGCAAAGGAAAGTTTCCATTCCTTTTGTCCACAGAGCTGCTTTTTTTTTTTACTTGGGAAAAATATCTATTAATAATTACTTTATCCTTTAAAATAAATAAAAAATTATATGCGAATGGATATATTATCCGCTTTCTTGGATATACATAACACAATGATTCCCACGTAAGGCTGGCAAAACGAGAAATAATTACAAAAGTTTGTTCATTTCTAGCGATTGAGTAGCAACTAGAGCTCCATTGTAAGAACGTCGAATTATAAGGATGTAAAATTGAATGGAGAAGTGGAGGAATAGAAGAACTTTCAATCATATGATGATGAGACAATTCTTAGTGTACTATATTCTCTTCGTTCAAAGTTAATCGAAAACAAGATAGAGTGCGCGTCGCCACTTGACATTTTTTTAGTCTTTAGGGGTAATTAATAATACCATAGAACATTTGATAACGGTTTTCCTTGTTCTTTTCCGTCACCCGTCCAACCCGAGTGATGTGGAAGGAGTGCTCAACATAGCACCTACAACAAAGAAAATGACTTTTAGCGACGGACACCCCGTCGCTAAAAGTTTGTTGCTATTAACCCCGTTACTAAAAGTTTAGCGACATAATTTGTAAATCCGTCGCAAAAAAGTCAACTTTTAGCGACGGAATTTCCATTACTAAATATAATTTCTGTATTTTACTTTAATTTCTTTTTTCAGAAATTATTAATTTTAAAAAAAATTTAGCGACAGAGATTATGTGGCTAAAAGTCCGTCGGCAGACAATGATGGACCTTTCGCGACAGACTTCCTATTGCTAAAATCCATTGGGAAAACTTTTAGCGATGAAAAATTTTGTCACTAAATATTTTTTAAAACGTAGTCATTATAGACTGTTAGCAACGGATATTTAATAATTTTTAAAATTTATTTTTTATACCCAAACCTATAATCACAATCTAATCACATTATACAATCCCAACCAATCTATATCCATCAACAAATAATTCTCAATCCACATTAGAGCCATCAGCAATTATTTAACCCTAAAACACAAAGTATGTATTCAAATTCTATGCTAATTGAACATTAAATATATACAATATTGTTCAAAACTGTAAACCAAATATAAGAGGGGTTGGGGACAAGAGCGGGAATGGGATACAAATACGAAAGGGAGGGGAGCACAATTCCAGTAAGGCAGGGGACGGGAAGAGTGGGGGGGCTCAGGGCTCATTAAGGCAGGATCTGGATCCTACTGAACTTCTTCGTCCATGTTGGTTACTTTCATAATGGATTCGGCTTAGTCTGTCCAGTAATAATATTCTGCATGAAAAGCACGCACGCACGCAGCTCGTTAGTAATTATATATATATATATATATATATATATATATATATATATATATATATATATATATATATATATTGACTTCATAGAATAACTTTTTGTACCTTATCATGGGCCCTGGTCATCCTAAATACCTTTTGAGCAATGTGACGAACATCCTCCGCGTGTAACTGTCGCTCTGTGGTTAGTGTCTCTGTGTGTGGAGGGCAGCAGGGGGTGGAGACGCTCTCATCACGACACGTGCAGTCATGCTGGGCAGGGCGTGGACACGCCCTTTTCGCCTATCGACAACCTCTGGTGTATCCAGCCACTACTTCAATCCCCCAGTACTCGTATTCATACTCGTGGATGCTGATAGCTGATTGAACTGCTGCCCAGACCCTAAAAAATGTTCATACGAGGCCTTGAAACTGAAGGGTAATGAAGTCAATTTCTTAAAGGGTAATGAAGTCAATTTCTGAAGGGTAATGAAGTCAATTTCTTAAAAGTAAATAACCTTCAAACTGAAGGCTAATGAAGTCAATTTCTTAAAACCGTTATGTATTTTTGGATTCCGTCTGGTCAACGAATATATGTGTAATTTGTCTAAACTAATAGACACGCCTGCAATTATATCTTAACCTCAAGGACACTGCTGTAATTAGCCCATAAATCAAATGACATAATTGCTAAAAAGGCGTCCTCTTCGTTAAACATGTTTGTCCTAAAACCTGTTTTTCTTGTGTGTGTGTGTGTATATATGTATATATATATATATATATAATTTAAAAAGCACTAAAACTTAAATTATACACTTTGGTAAATCAAATGCGATACGGTTAAAGAAATTAAATCACCTTGAAATTGCTCAAACTTAATTTAGGACTTGTCTATACTATAAAAAAACATTACTATAATACCAAAATTTAATATGAATGTTGAAGACTCAAAAACTTTTGTAAAATCGAATTTGCAAATATTATTGAAAATACTAAACAATTGGAGAAAAATATGAAAGTTTGCCAGATATTCTAATATCGTCTAAGGTACTCTACTATGAAATTTCACGAGCTAATGTCTTTAATGTCTCTATTTGTTGTAATAAGATGCTCAGTTGTCACAATTTCATTCTTTCTCAAATAAAAAAATAAAAAGTTGATTGCACTCAATGACAACGATAATGTCGTCACATTCAAATCAGTGCCTATAGACGGGATCTGAAATGTTGCCGGGAACAAATTTCATTCTAAACTATACTACTTAAACAAAAACTTGGTTTGGTGTAACCTTTTTGGTTTTACATAATTATTAACTTACAATGATGACAAGTGGCATTTCAAGAATTTTTTTAAAAATACAAAATAAAAATCTTAATTTGTAAGTAACTACCTACAAAAATATGTTTAGTTTTCACAAGTTAAAATTCATCAGAAAATATAGTTAAAGGCCAAGTTTGATACGATAATAATATTTTGCTAACTTATGTTTGACATGAATGGGCTAACTTCTTTTTCTGTTATTTAATATTCATTTTACTGAATATATCAATAAACACGTATACGTGATATTTGATTTTATTTTTTTGTAACGAAATTGGTACTATTAATTTTATTTTCACACAAGCATCACGTGTGTCATGGTGACTCATGTTTTATAATTCCCACTTAAGGGCAACCGTCCGTTGCTCTCTCTATCTTTCAAAGAGGCAACTCAATTTGCCGCCTCCATTTTTTCAGAGCTGCAATTGCCCTTTCTCTCAGGTTCTTCCTTCTTTTACTCTCTATCACTATATCCTCCTCCTGTAGTTTTTCTATTCTTCGTGCCTCTGTAGTTTTTCTTTCATTTTCCTATGTGAGGGTTGCTCGCGAGGCTGGTTGGGGAGGTGTGCATGAAGAAACGCCACTGTGGTTAACCAAAGTGCTAGACAAAATGAATGCAATTTTGACATAACTTCTGTTTGCAAGATGGAGTATTTGAGAATTCTTTTTCAGTTAGTGCCTTGAAAAAGATTTGTGAAAACTGTATGTAGATATAGCATTCCGTCAATACAATTATAAGCTTGAAAGGCAATCTTGGTTGAAATGCCATGAAATTGTGGCGACCATGCTCACTTTCTAATAAGATGGTATATAAGATGCACTTTGAGCAGAGTGTTTTTGTATCATAAAGATGTCATGGAGGGATCATTGGAAGTTGCAAAGAGGCACCTCATTTTTTAGGAAGGATGGGGTTGAAGATTCAAAATTATTCCAAGACATACATGAGCTCAAGTTTGAGGACCATATATATCAATTATGAATGAAGCTTAGAGGCTTCTAATAACCTAAAAATCAACCAAACTCTCTGCCCGGCGACTTTGGGTGTCATCTACATTCAGAAGGCTTTTTTTGAGCATTAACACAAAATGTTTACGGGTTTTTAGTTATTGGTCTAATGCAACGCCAATATTTTAATACAACTGTAAAAGATTGTGGAAATAACTACAATGATATTTGTCTTTCAACGATTTTGTTGTAGCGCAACCATATTGGTTTTGGTTGTAACAAAGTGTTTTGCCCTGACTTTTATTGTGTCTTTCTTTCAGATGCCACGGAGACAATCACATATTAGTCGCGCAGGTAGAAGGGATTTAACATCATGGACTCAGATGGTCAGCACTATCATTAAGCAAGTGTGAAGTACTAGACTTCTGTAGGGACTACGAATGTTTCGAATCATATTTGCTGTGATTTTCATGAATGGTTCAGATTATTACAAAGATTTTGATCTTTGGGAAACAAAGAAGTAGTAGATCTGTTCCGCCCAAAATTACAACCGCCTCAAAGTTACCCGAAGCCTCTGTTAGTGCTGTGAATCTTTCAATTACTGCATATTTTCTTGTTGGTGAATCAAGTTATTTCATTCTTGTGTATTTTACGTTATCTTGTACTCAGTAGTATTTATCTGCTATCATTTCTTCCTATATAAACTCATAATGGTGGTAATTTGTATTCAAGAAACGAATTCCTATTTTTATATTTCTGCAGGGCCTAATCTTCCTTACAAGCTACTGGAATCTGATGTGGATTTATATACATCTTTTACAAGGGTAGATAACCGGTACTGTCGCATCAAAAATCCTCTAGGAAAAAAAACCAAAGGTGCAGTATTTTTTCTTATGTGCTTATACTTTGTTATACTTAGACCTAAATCTTAGAATTTCCCCTAACTTTATGCTATGCATCAGGACTAAATTTATGTTCACTTTGCAATTTTTCAAATAACAGAATTTGGTGTTATAGCATTACTGCTCCCATATAAAACTACTTTCTCACTGATTTCTTGATGTGCAAATACTGTCATTAGGTTTAGTTTTGGTAGATGATTAATATGAGATACTTATATGGATTGGCAAACTTGGCTTTCAGTCAGTATGGTGCTATGTTGGGATTGATTGGTATATGCTTGCAGGTTGGGAATGTTGTTCAAAAGGAGTGTTTGGGTTTGGTAAAGATTAGGTGACAAAATATGTGCATTTCATGAGTTACTTAATCTGTCTCGTATGTTCACCCAACTCACCCAACTCATGAATTGGTCTGCGATTTTAGATTGTTGGATCGTTGGTTTCGGCATCCTCATTTCAATGGAAGGTGGATCGTTGGTTCGCGTCTTCGGCCGGTTCACCACCGGATGCGCTGTCGCCGTGTCATCGCCGGAAGCTAGAGCGGGTTCTGCTGCCAGCAGAAGGAGCTACAGAGAGAGTGAATGGGGTCGTTGGTTTGGAGAGAGATAGTGTTTGTCGGCAGAGTAAATGACGAGCCTTCAATGTGTCCGTTGACGTGGCTTAATCTGAGCCCTTCCCTCCGAATTAACTCGATCCAACGGCTGATGCTGGGGCTACAACACCCCTGCTATAACCCTAGCAATAGTAGGGGATCCAGATCCGCATATGGCACACAGAACACCCAACTCACACTCCCTCACAACACTCACTATTTTTGCCCCCATATTCTCTCTTTCTTCTCTCCAAAACAATACCTACCAATACACACACTCACAGGTTACACATAGTCACCATTACATCCAAAACACACCGCTTCTTTCTTCCTCTTCCAAACAGGTTCCCTCGCATAAATCATGGCTGCTCTAAAAACATCCTATAGACTTCCCTTCGTCTTCCCCCTCACATAACTCACTGCTTACACACACAAAAAACCCATCTTCTAGACTGCACACATATGTAAGCACATATACCCAGCTCCTACCCCAGCACCTACCCCATACATCCCACACACGCTATACACACACACAGCACACATTTCACTTCCATATCACACCCACTATTTTCTTTCATGCCCTTTACTCTCCCTCTCTCACAGATAATGCCCTTCACTCCCACATCACTCCCCTATCATCAACACACATTAGAAATTCAGCTACGGCAGCCCATGGCTGCCCTACCTCCTTCCTCTTTCACGGCAGCTACCACACCATACACTCCACACTCCACGCAATACACAGTCACATATATACACTAAACCCAGTCACCGCACTCTCAAACACCCGCACACTTAGATATAGATTCACACAGCTACCTACATATATAACCCACGCAACCCGCACACTTACACAATACACAGAAATACATTAGGGCTACAATATTACCGAACCCACAAACCCGTATACGATCAATTCCCTGAACCCACTATATGTACATGTATATACACTGAAAAAGAACGTAAGTTATCGATATCCTACCTGAAAGCTTCGCCGGAGAGAGTCCCCGATCCCTCTCTCTGAAGATCCTTCTCTCTCTCTATCTGCGAGTGGGTGTGTGTGGTTGGCGGCTAGAGCTGCTTTGGCTGGCTGCGTTCTCATAAAGTATGTATATGTAAATAAACCCTATTTTGACAGAAAAATAACTCTACCTCTCATTGTCGCAAAAGCTTCTAACCCAATACAAATAAAAATAAAAAAATATGGCCAGTATTAAAATATTTAGGATACGTGATGTGTTAGGAAAATTTATCAATGGTTTGCTACGTCATCCTGTTGGACAAATCGTTGCTAATAAATACACCATTACCAAAAAGTTTAACTGTCGCTTTAGAAATGTATACCAATGCTTAAGGTTAATTCATCGCTAAAAGTATACGTTGACGTTAAATAATAAAAATATATCGTCGCCAAAAATATCTATCAATGCTAAAGAATTATTTCAATCGCTAAAATACACGTCGGCGTTAAGTAATAAAATTTATTGTCGCTAAAAATTATATCAACGTCAAGAAAATTTAAATTCGTCGCTAAAAGTTGTCAACAAAATTCGATTATGTTAATCATTACTAAAGACGTTAATCAGTATTTCTTATAACTACTATCGTTAGATATAACTTAAGGTTTCTAAAATTCTAAGAATCAAAATGTCTAATGTTTGTTGCTAAAAGTCCGATAGATGATTAGTATGGGATTTTCACAATAAATCCAGCTTCATTTTTTTATTTTTTTTTGGGATGTGCAAGTATATAGGTTTAAATCCTTTTCAACTTTTAGATTTACAAATAAGCTTTATCAACATTGTAATTTTAATTACTGATAATGATATAATCTTTTGTTAGTCGCGTGGTCTCTCTCAAAAAATAACGTCACTATTTTATTTTACCAAAAAAATTCTAAAGAATATATATTATATTGATAAAATCTTTACATCCATTACGATAATGTAACATCATTTTTTGTATCTTCTAATTATAATATGTTTATTTTTATTATTTAGATATATGAATTTTTACACACTCCAAATAGCTCTTCTACACACTCCACATAGCTCGATAACCGAGCAGATATCACCCATCTCTCAGCCCCGACTTAAGTCTCCACTTGAACTTCCGGCACCTGTCTGCATCAATACGTAACATCCTAGTTGCAAACTTCTCCAGACGCGAGAACCGCACCTCAAACTCATCCACCATCTCCCGATCCGCATGGGTCACATTGGCAAATTCTCTCAACATTTGCTCACGGTAGCTCTTAGAAAAATACTTATACTCAAACAGTTTCTTGAACCGTTCCCAATTCATCTCAGCCTTCTACCGAGGAGTCATACCAGTCTCCACCATATTCCACCATTAATCAGCCTCACCCTTTAGCTTATTTACCGCAACTTCGAACTTCTGTTTCTCGGTGCATTTTATGACCCGAAATATCTTCTCCATCTCCACAATCCAAGCCTCTACCTTTATAGGGTCCACTAACCTACAGAAGTTCGCCGCATTCTGTTAATTAAACTCGCTCTTAAGGTACACCCCTCAAGAGGCTGTGGTTGCGACGTCTGAGCAGGGTTTTGTATACATTATTGCTGATTAACCAAATTATGGGCCATGAGTGTCAGAATTTGGTTCATACTGTTGAGAGCTTCAGCCAAGGGTTCTGGGATTGGCTGCTTGTGCTATACATGGGGCTCGGCCCCTAGCTGGACCTAGCCTCCTCAACCCCCGGTGCTATCCTTACAATTGTGTGCCATACTATATAAAAGTAAATTACTATCAAAGTCGTGCAAACACCTTTCAGAAACGACGATGCAATTTAAATTTTCTTATCATATCATCAAATATACCTTTATCAAAACGAACACGCATACTTGTCACTACTACAGTTCACTAAGCAATTAAATTTTTCATTAACTCTCTTGTCGAAACCTAGGCTTTCCCTCACACGCTTCTAAAGTCTATAGAATCATATACCTATGATATCATACCAACTGTAAATCCCGAATTTTTTTATTTTTGATACGTTAGACACTCACTCTATCATTCGCTCTAAGATAATAATATGCTTAAACTCAAACTAATGAACAACTATTATAAGATAAGCTAAACCAATAATCATACTCTCAGGAAACTGTCATCGATGAAACATAAAATTTAAGTCTGAAAATTTTTAAATAACAATGTTCACCCACGCATGGGTTCTAATGCTCAAAACTAACTTAAATCCTCATGCTCGACTCTAATTCATACTCAAGCAACCTAATGGCGGTTATATCAACTGCGTAAAGGAAGTCAAACGAGAGTGAGCTTTTGAGAGCTCAGTAAGGTCGATCAAGGATTAAAAAAAAAATACGATTCGGACGATTTTACATTTAAGTCAAATAACAACTTTTAAAAGGATTTTTAAATGAAACCACATAAATTCGATATAGACATAGGGACGAGTATCAGCTCAATCCCTTAATCAATAGTCATTTCAAAATATTTTAGGTACAATAAAACATAAGTACATAACATTGAACATGAGCAATATACTATAGAAAAGCCAATCCGACAGTGCTCAATACACTTTACATATGCATATTCACGCTAACTAGTCCATTTAAGTACTACTTCAACCAAACCAACATACCATCCTTATAACACCAACAATATGTACCATCCTCATAACTCCCCAGATTTTCTAACTCATGTCAAAATTTAGAAGAGATAAACACAATTCAAAATGTTTACAATGATCGAATTAATAAAACAAATGAAAAGAACAAAAAATTCTGAATGGTCGCTTTAAGGTTCAAGTTAGGGTTTCACGGCTAAAATCCATATATTTTCATAGAAATTTTATAAAATCGTAGTTCAACGGGATTTACAAAATAGTTAAGATTAAAACATATGAATTCATAGTGATTAGTAGGGTTTGAAGAGAAAATCCTTACCTCGATCCAAGCGAAACGATGCTAAACAACCTCGATCAAAGTCCTCTAAATCAACTTAGATTGGCAATTTATTTATTAGATAGTAATCTACACTAATACACTATAAACCTAACATCAACTACCAACAACATGCTCACTCCTCAACCCGAAATGATGCAACTCAAAGCGGTTCTCGCACACGACCAACCTAATCGGAGGACCCGACACATTCCTCGAGGCTCAACAATAATCTAGAATCATCAATAAATTCTAATAAAATACTTTAATAATTTAAAGCATTATAAAAGTCAAAATATGAATTTTCTGAATTTTTGAATATTTTTAATTAAAATAATTTCTTTAAAAACAAGAAAAGCCCATATATAGCCATAATTGTTTCTAGATGAAAATAAAGTCCCATAATTTTTTTAACATCTATAAAATATGTATAAAAATTAAAATCAAAATTTAAAAGGCGTTGAAACTATTTTTAATTTTTAATTTTGCTAAATCCAATGTGATACGGAAATGATAACAAATCAACTTTAAAAATCACCAAACTTATACTGATACTTACTTATATATAAAAAAATTACTATAATTCTCTCCAAAAAATTTCATGAGTTTAAAGACTCTAAACGTTAATTAACCCTAAGAAGCCAATGAACCCTAATTAGCTGTAATTAACCCAAATTAGTCCTAATCAACACTAATCCGCCCAAATTAAACCCTAATTAGCCATAATTACTCATATCTTATTAAACCGTAATTAGATTAATTAAACCCTAAACCCTAACTAAACCCTAATTAGCTCTAATGAACCCAATTAACCCTAATTGATTATAGTTAGCCTAATTAGTCGTAATTAACCGTAAGAACCCAATTAACCCTAATTAGGACTAATCAACACTAATCCGCACACTTAAATCCTACTTAGCTCTAATTAGTCCCAATCAACCCTAGTTAGCTATAATTAGCCCAAAGTACTCCTAATTAACACTAATTAGCCCTAACATATCTTAATAAACCCTAATTAGATTAACTAAACGCTAAACCCTATTAATCGTAAATAACCCAGTTAACCCTAGCAATGAAGAAGAGGATGACGAGTCTAGCTATGAAGATGATGATGATTCCCAAACTGAAAATGATTGACTTGTACTGTTGTAACACCTTGAAAATGATTGACTTGTGCTGATGATATTTTCTGCCAAATTATTATTTTTAATGTGTTAATTTCTTTGCAATTTATCTATACGAAGTCAGTTATGAATAAAATACGGGCTATTCGTGGCCGGGGTGGACGCCGAGCTGCCTCCTCCCTGGTGGGTCCCACGTCGTCATTGCCCACTGATGGCGAGGCACAGAGTGCTCACGTACAGCAGACGGGGCCCCAGTGTCACGACCCGAACCCACGGGTAGGCCCGCGAGCTTGGCACGTGACCGGCCGCAGACCCAGTAGACTCCAACCAAGGGCTCTGCTAGGCCTTACTCACTAAAACAACATACAATCTGCAGCGGAATTTAAAACTTCTACAAACCTTAATTACATTTTCATATCTTTATTTGAATACAACACTCATGCTACAATTCTTCATAACTCTGATATATCAATAACTAAAACTAAACCAACAATCTAAAAACTTAGCGACTTATTCTATGCAGTCTCCGGAGCTCCGCGCCATATTGTCCTTCTTATGCTCCTCAACATCACCTTACTTTCAACCTGAAATGATAAGTAAGGGATGAGCTTCCATAAGCTCAGTAAGTAACCAATGATTCAACCAGGTGGACCATGGCATGCCAGAAAATAATTCACTTTAAATTATAGCAACATTTGAATCTGAAATAATAAAGTAATCATCCGGTAAATGAAATATAGTACATGAAACAAAACTGAGGCATAAAATCATTAGTACAAAACCTTATGACAAACAGTTCCATCCCAATCTCAACTCAAACAATATGATGCGGTCAGCGTATGGTCCCACTGACTAGGACCCAGAATCCCTCCTCCACCCGGGATAAACAATATTGTGGACGCAAGGGCGAACCACGATGCAACAGTACTGTGCGTCAACGTATGGTCCCGTTGACCAGGACCCGGAATCCACTTTCCCCCGTGGATATGGGGCACAGCAATCGAGTAAACCAAAAACTACTTTTCTGTTCGTCGTAAACATAACCCTCATCAAACTATCCACACACTCCTTTCAATAATTCTCAAGTTGTTCAATATTCGCAATAATGTCAAATTTCAAAACATTTTACTTGTACCAAACATCTCAAATCTGAGGTCCATTTCAATTTCTAAACAAAAATCAATGCATGCTGGTCCGGTTTTTCATGACAAATAAACTACTAAAGCTTTTTAGCAATTCAAGCCAGAACAATTAAACATAATTAAAACAGTTAATGCTAAACCTCACTTTTTAACAGCAGGTAAACATATACTTATTATATAAAAACACTAGTTGAATCAAGGGTCACTTACTTGATGCTACGCATTCCCCACATCAAAACGACGATCATGCTACTACACCTGGTCCAAAGCACTTTCAATGCCCTTCTTTTTATCTTCGTGTTCTCAGATTTACGACAACCCGAAGTATCGTCAGTTTTGACACAACATTCCTGTTGAACATGTCTTCAAGCAAATTCAATGGCGCAGTCAACTGCCTGACCTTTACATATCCATCCAATATCATGCCTAGTTTACCACGTCATTCTTGGCATCTAATCACCGTTGCCGAACATCCATTAATTCACCCGTTTTAGCAACCCCCAAGAAATCTTCACAACATACTGTGCACACACACTCTGTACATCGTGTAGTGCTCCATGCACATACCCACTTAATCACTAGCACCCAACAATATCCCCACAGCCGTACATCCCCCATATCACAACTGCACATACATACACCACCGCACTTCACACTCATCCCCCCCCACAACACCTGCACCCTTACCACATATCAAGACGTACACAACCACGCTCCTCTCGCAAAATACACCTATAAAACAATGCCCTACAACACCCCTAGTTATACGCTACCGCCCAGCAAATCACACGCACGCAAACCACGCCTAGTATACACACAGCCGCTCAGCACCCAAATAATGCACACCCGCCAAAAGTCACACATTCACCACTTACTTCAATCCATTCTAGCCACTGTAAGCACTAAAACGATGTCATTCCGGCCATCGCAAGCACCGCCATGAAACCTAAAAAAAAAAACACACGCTACCAAAATCAAAACAACTCCCCGAATACACGCACCGAACACCCACAGTTGCGCACATATAACCCGAGTACAATCAATGAAATCACCGCCATTAGGCCACCACTGTCAACCAAACCAAAATCACAGCAACATCAAGCGTTGATTCACCAACAATTCAGTAAAACCATTTTTTTATTTGTGCAATGGCCAAAAGATCCAAACGGCGACGACAATCGGCATGGTTCCGGGGACATAGAAATGGTCCAAATCTGTGGCGGCGCAGAGATGGTCCACGGCTGGCGCAAATGATGCATGGTGGCGATTGGCGGAGGCGCTGGGCGATGTGTTTGGTGGAGGCACTGAATCGAAGTTATTCGAAGGAGACGGAACATGTGGCCGGCGACAAGGATCGCACGGCAGCTTGGCGATGGTGACGGTGTCTTGGTTACGGTGCAGTGGCCGCGGAGGTGTGGCGTGATGGTGTTCGGTGAAGGCGCGGCTGAAGTTGGCCACCGGTGACCGCGAGTGGTCGTCGATGGATGAAGGCGACGGGCGGTGCGTTTGGCGGAGGTGCCCATCGGAGCTGCTTGGCGGTGGCGGTTGTTTTGGAGAGTATCGCGGTATGAGGGAAGGCTGGCGGAGCTTCGGTGGCAGGGGAACCATGTCGCCGGCGATCGTGGGTGTAGCCGGAAATGAGGAAGGGGGTTGACCGGAGATCTCGCCGGCGTTGGATTAGGGCCGGCGCCTATCTCACCTTTTTCTCTCCCTCTTCTCTCTTTTCTATTCATTTTCTGTCCTCTTTTTCTTTCTCTCCCGTTTTCTTCTTCTTCTTTTTTTTTCTAGCTTATTTATAAATATGCTTTCTTTTAATCTCCTCCTTTTCTTTATTCCCAAATCACTCTCTATCGTTTCAAAATCCCACATTTTTCTTCATAGCTATCTCTTTTATTTTAAAAATAATCAAATAAGATCTAGACATTTACATAATAATCCTTATTTAATTATAACTTCTCAAGAGTCACGGGCTAAGTTTCGTTTATTTCTATATTGCATTAACTTTTTATCTGTAGTTACTAGTATTATCAACTGTCACTGATAATATTGCTCAAGTCAATCGTCGCTAAAAAACTCAAAAGAACATCATTTCTGGAGATTGTCGCTAATGTAAGAATAGCCGGGTAAAACTAGGTTCAGGGTATCACACCCAGCCGTCGCCCCAGCTCGACGTTGATACTCTTTCTTCTGTGGGTTCTGCCTCATGTATAGTTGATAACAATGTTTAGTCAATTTTCGCTAGCCTTATATTTAAATTATATTTGAACTGTATTAATGTCGGTTATTTGTAGGATCTCAACGAGGCCGTGGCCCAAAACGCAGGGTACGCATCGACCCCCAACGTAAACAGAGAGTTACGCACACCCATGAGGGCCAGTAAGTAAAAAAAAACACATCATGCCTTATATTTAAAATTTTGGGTGTCTTGCTTTATATTTGAACTGTATTAATGTATTTATTTCTTTCTTTGGCAGGATCCTGGAGAATCAGGCGAGAACAAAGATCGGCGTTCTTGTGAAGGGCCGATTCTCTGAGCCACGGCTGTACTGGAAGGAGTGGGATGCCGGGACGAGGGAGTCCCTATGTGATGAGTGGCTGGTACGGTTAACGCGATATTTTTTGCGATAGTATTTGTTTAATTAGAATTTATTATTTAAATTAATTTGTGTAATTGGATGCCTTGCATGAGGGGTTCATGTTTGACTCGCCTAATCAGCAAGCGCTAGGGCGGCATGCCTTTTTTTTATATATCGGTAAGAATTACCGCTGATGGCTGCACGACGCATGGGACCGGGCGAAGAAGATGCTGCCCGAGGGTGCCCCGATGATGGAGTTGAAGAAATATCTCCCGCATTGGATATCTCCGACTGTATTGGGGCAGATGATTGATCTGTGGATTGCGAATCCAGGCTGGGACGCCAGGGGTAGGAGCGGGGCAGAGAACAGACGTGAGAAAGATCCGACTCACAAGGGGGTCAGTGGCACACGACGTCATCCGACACAAGAATGCGGTCGAGCGCCCGGACCTAGAGGAGCATGAGATCATAGCTTTGACGTATAATCAGACGCACGTGAGGAAGAAGGACAAGGACGAGGCGCCCTGAGAGGGGGACTATGTTTCAGATATTGCCCGGTGGATCGATGTAAGTTCGAGTCAATTTGTTTAATTTAGTAATTTTTTGCCGTTCTATTCAATGTTTGTTGCGTTAATGCCCTAACATATCATTAAATCACTTTTTTTGCAGGGCTCGTATGAACAGCTTAGAGGGTCCGAGCAGCAGTCCAGACAGCCATCAGCGTCCACTAGTACAGGCACGAGTACTGGGGCGTTGAAGCGATGACTGGATACACTTGAGGTCGTCAATCGGCCGAAAGGCCGCATATGCGGCCTGCCTAGCACGACTGCACCTGCCGTGATAATAGCATCCCCGTTGCCCCTCCACAGACACCGGCTACGCAGTGTTCGTTGGACGAGGAGGAGATCCAGCGCATTGCTACAATGGTGTTAAGGATGATCAGGGAGCAGGATCAGCAGGGCACTGCTGCTGGACATGCCGAGCCGGTTCCAGATCATCAGGATCCAGTTTTGGGACTCGGCAACCCCTGATGAGCCCTCTCTCGTGCCCTCCCAGCTTGTACCCCCTCCCGGCTTGTACTCTTCTCCCCTCCCCTAATTGATTGTATCCGGTTCCTGACTTATACATTTTATTTTTCATTATAGGAAACCATTTTTAAAGTTATATAGTTGTTTTGTGTCTGTTGTAGGGTTAAATAATTGCTGATCGTTCAGCAATTATTTAACCCTAATGTGCATTTGGGGATTGTGCCTTGTTGTTGAGGCTTGATTTTTTTATTACAGGTTTGGGCATTAAAAAAATATATTTTAAAAAAAAATTTACTTTTAGTGACAGATTCATTTTTTCGCTAAAGAGTATACCTAAGTCTGATCTTTTCACGACGGAATATTCCGTCGTTAAAAATGACATTTAGCAATGGAAATCTCGTCGCTAAAAAGTATATTCAGTCACTAATTATTTACCGAATAAATTATTTTCGGAAAAAATAAACAAATTACAATACGTAGAATACATTAGCGACGGAATTTCCGTTGCTAATGTATAGAGAATCCCGTCACTAAAAGTCCAATATTAGACGACGAATATTTGAAATTCTGTCGCAAAATTTTTAGTGACAGACTTTTATACGAGAGACTTTTAGCGACGGTAGTTCCATCGCTTAAAGTTTTAGCGACGGAATGTAGGCTTTTGGCGACAAATTCCCCCGTCGCCAAAGGCCTTATTTCTTGTAGTGGGGGCCCCGGAACATTCTAGTTATAGAGAGAGAAGACATGCATTGATAGGTAGCAACTTTTTTGAGCTCATTGGCAAACTCGTGATCAATTTGTAAATTATGTTTTGCTTCTTAATGATGACGTCTTCAAAGCATTTGAAAGATTAGAAATTGTGTGATAAAAATTGAGAATGTAAAAAGTGCACCCAAATGTGAATTCAAATCTATGAAGGATTTTATCGTGAAAAGAAAAACTACATTACTCTTTCTAACCATGGAACGCTTCTCTTTGAAATAGAAAATAAAAGGTTTTGATCGGGGATGATGATGATTATTGTTTTATATTAAGTGTGGCATATAATATTTATACTACAGACTAAATATATTAACTACCAAAGAAGGGGTTAATGACAAAACTGTCCCCTGAGGTTTACACGTTTTTGCACTTTCCTCTCCGTGTTTACAACTTTTGCAATAATGTCTCCTGAGGTTGACAAAACCATTGCAAACGACTCCAAAAACCAACGTCCGTCCAAAATAGCCGTTAAAATAGTCACGTGCCTGTCAAAATGGCAAAATTGTAACTTTAGTAAAAAAAGTCCATCATCTTTGATGAATGCGACAAGTTGTTGGAATGAATGCGGGACAGGGGGTTGAAACGGTTTTGAATGAATGCGTTGAAAGCTTTCAACGCAATCATTCAAAACCGTGATTGGATGTGAATTGCTTATGAAATGATATCATTTTGCAACAGGTAATTTCACCTGCATTGTTTTTTGCAAACTCAGGTTTAGCAACCGCGATGTGCAGTCGCTAAATTAAATAAATGTGGTTGCTAATTTTAATATTTCAAAAATATTTAAAAATATTTAGCGACCGCACATAGTGGTCGCTAAATGAAATAAAAGCGGTCGCTCACTTTAATATATTTCCAAAAAAAATTAATATTAAAATATTTAGCGACCGCGTCGTGCGGTCGCAAACTTATAATAATATTTAATAAAAAATATTAAAAAAAGCAAAATTGAAATAAAAAAACATTTAGCGACCGCATCTGGCGGTCGCTAAATATATCAACGCTCTTAAAAACGGTCGCTAAAATTTAGCAACCTAATCTATAGCGATCGTTTTAGCGACCGCCGTAGCGCGATCGCTAAAACCCTTTAGCTACCGCATTGACACCTTTAGCGACCGCTGCTTGCGGTCGCTAAAGCCACTGTTTGTTGTAGTGCTGTACTAGATTTAGAGGAGAAACAAATAATTATACAATTGAGAATATTATCTTAGATGGGGTTCTTATTTCTTGATAAGTTAATTTCCATATTACTAAGCCTTATATAATTGAAAAACTAATTCTAAACGTTCTAAAACTCTAACTGATTGATGAACTAACTTATTAGAACTTAATTTTGACTATTGTATTCTTAAAATCACTCTCTATTATGAATATAAAAATTCAAATATCTTAAAAAAAATAGACCATCTTTTTTTGGGTATTACCACACGACCAACAAATGACTGTCCAGTTATTATTAATTAAAATTATTATAATGATAAAGCTTATTCATAAATTTGATAGTTGACAAGGATTTAAGTCTATATACTAAACATGTTAGTGTATCTAAAGGTATGCAAATACTATTTGGATGTGATCGATATTTTTAAGTTTATTTAATTTTGCTGAACTAATTAGAAAGCCTTATATAATTTGAGAACGAATTCTAAAAAATATATACTAATTTATAAGGATTTAATTTTGGCTATTCTGTCTTTAAAACTAACTTACGTTGATAAAAAATCATTTATCTAGAAAACCAAAATCACATATGAGATTTAGAAGAAAAAAAGATCATGTTATAGCTAATTTAAGTTTATTATAATGTAATAAATGTATATATTTACACATAACCTAATTATTGCAAATAATTTTAAATGTAATATATAAGATCAATAGTACAATTAGTGGACAATTTTTTGCTTTGATTACACAGTAAAATAATCAAAGTGATTACATCGCATATATAAGATTTTAAAAACAAATCACGTATGGATTAGAAGAAAAGATACAATTAAATCAAATAATTTTTAATTACTATATTTGAGAACATTTTAATACCTTTAGAATGTAAAAAAATATCTATGTAATAATACAAAATAAATGATTAACCAGTTCGTTTTTGCATAGGGTCTTATGATCAATGAAATGATTTTTTTATTTGATCAATGAAATGATCAATAAAAAAATATCTATGTAATAATACAAGTCATTGAAGATGTAGAAAATAATCTGAACACTTCAAAACAAAGACACGTTATATTATTCATCAATTTAATTTCATCATTAGTAGCATCTTACAATAATTAAAGAAACACACACACACACACACACAATATATATATATATATATATATATATATATATATATATGGGAAGGGGTTTGGCCGAAAAACAAAAAGTCCCCGGTTAGACCGTATCCATATTGGATAAAAGTATAATACTTATAAAAGCAAGGCGGAATAGAGAGATGATTCAGAGAGGATATGGCAAAAACTTGGAAGAACAAAGAGAGTATGTATTAAAAAATTCTTATTTTTCAAAATTTCAGGATGCAGGGTAGGTTTTAACTAGATTAAATCTCAGGATGCTAGGTTGAACTACCAAAGTTCTTTTCTTTTTGGGAAAAAACTCAGGGCATGCGTTAGTCAACGGGTTTTCAAAGCTATCACTCGGCAACTAACCCTAAAAGACTCTCCCACTTTTGTTTAAATCCTTTTAAGAAAAACAGTGAAAGTTCGTTTAATAAGCATAATCAATTTAAAATATGGCAAAAGCCTTAAGTAAGCATAATCATTTTCAAAACAAAATTCTGTTAACAGAGTCTCTCTGGCCCAAGTAAATGCCATATGATCTCTAATCAAGACTTTATTGAGTTTTTTTTTAGTCATATTAGACTTTGAGATAATCCTTTTTAGTTCATAGAATGCTTTTCACCTTAGAGCGTTTTCACCCCAGAATAATAAACAAGTTTAAAGGAGTAAGAGACTTACTTGAAAAAGCTAAGTACTTGAGCTAAGAATCGTGAGGTTATTTATAGAGAAAGGTAGGATAGCATGAAGAAAGCAGAGAGTTTTGAGAGAAAGTGTGCTTGATTGATATTCAAAGAAATTCGTGTCTCCTTTACAAATGAATCTGCCTCCTTAAATAGGCAGAAAAAGTTATCTACATGCATCTACATGATTGCCTAGAATTTACACGCGTACTACCGGATGTGACCTAAGTGACTACATTACAAGATAACTTTTACAAAAGTCGTAAAGCTAATAGTAAAAGAAAAAGCAAAAGATGCTTGTCAGTCTTCTGTCTTCAACTTTGGACGAGAATGAAATTCTATGGGTCCTCAGCTGCTGAAATAATGTATCTGCCGATTTGAGACTTTTGTCTTCTTGTTTCTTTGTCTGTTGCAATACTGCATCTACGGACTTGATACGTTTGTTGCGAAAGTAACTTTAACTTTAATAGATGTAGCTGTCTTCGTCTTGTTTGTAGAGTCTACTGGTCTTCAGCCTTGTGTTCCGTCTCTTCAGTCTTTGCATCTTCTGAAGATTCGCTGGAAATTATTAGGCTAGGACTTGGTCTTTGTGCATCCTGGAATAACGGGTCTTCATAGAAGAGGCTATTTGCTGTAGCCGATTTCTTGAAGTCTTCTACTGCCTTGTCGGGTCCCATAGTGTGAATATTGCTAAAGGTTTTGCTGATTATTTCAGCAAATGCTTCAGCAACTTGTTTCTGGACTGAGTAGGCTTGCCTTTTTGCCTTCTTCTTATTTCTTTTAATCTGTTCCGTTTTACCCAAACGGACAGGAGTTTCAGGAATTAACTTGCCTTTATCAGATACCTGTTTTTCTGGACTAGGAGTTCTTTCTCCTGAACTCAAAGGATTTTTAGAGATTTTGAGTAAACCTCCAACTTTGACAGGGTTTGATAAGTCTTTACCAGCTACCTGTTGAACTGGACCAGGAGTTCTTTTTCCTGAACTCGAAGTTTTTTCAATAATTTTGAGCAAATTACCAGCTGTAACAGGACTTGATCTATCTTTACCGAAAGCCTGTGAATTCGGACTAGCTACTCCTTTGACCCCGGAAGTAGTGGGTTTTGATGACTGGTATATAGAAATGACAGTGGTATATCTATTTTTCCAATCATTGGCTTCTTATTCTAACACTTGTATTTGGGCCTTAAGCTGAGCTATTTGTGTGTCAAAATGCGGTTTTTCTAAAAGGACATGATCATGTCTTGTTTTTAATATATTAAAATGCTTAATTAAGGTATAGCAGTTTTCACAGTCTGCAATGGTGTCTGTGGTTGAACTATCTTGACAATCTGGGCTAATATAGTAGTTAGGTCCACAATGGGTCTGCATAAGCGTAGTTGCTTCATTAAAGGTAATAATACCTTTATACCACGGTTGAGGGACATTACCTACACCTCCTACATGGCTTCAGGATAACTTTTGAATATGCCTGGCAATCTGGCATAATGCCTTTAAAAACGCAATAAAAATTGTACTTTTTCGTGTCTCTTATTTTATTGAAATAATTTGCTAATGCATTTACGGTATTCACAAACCATCCGTTGTCTCTTTTTATAAATGATTGCCATAGGTTATCTAAAAGGGTTCGCTGGTCAACAAGAAAAGGTCCAAGTTTGTGGTCTTTAACTTGGAATCTCGATCCATCATGTATAACTTCTAGATTATTACCATTGTAATTTATTCTATTTTTTCCTAGATTGTCTATGTAACTAGTAAACTGTGTAGGAAAAACTGGATTAGCTTGATTTACCTGAACTTGTCTGGTCTGAATGGAAGAAGAAGAGGCCATCTAAAAAGAAAACAAAAACTGTCTTTATTCTACTGCTATTGGTCTATGGTTATCTTAAGATAAAATCTTTCTAGATAGTAAATCGGCAATGGAATTATCTGTACCTTTAATATGTTGCCATTCTATTTTATCTATTCTATAATTGCTTAAAGACGTCATGAATTTTAACCATCTATTTGTGTATCTAGAGTCTTTATTCTTATTGTATCTGACTATGGCTTCACAGTCAGTTCTAATGCAGAATTCATGCTTTGATATTAAAAGTGCTTTGAAATGTTCTAAAGCGTATACTATTGCAAGTAATTCATAATCTAAACTGGTTAAATATTGATTACTTTCTTTATACTTACCGCTAGCATATCTACATATTCTTTCTTCTTTCTTATTACTATACTTATTAGGTTTGCAGTATAAGACTGCTCCCCATCCTTCTTTGCATCCATCTGTTTGGACTATTAGATAATCTGTGTCTAAGGGTAGATATATGTCTGGTAATTGTCCGACTCTTTCTTTTATAGTTCTGATGAGCCTGATGTCTTCTATATTAAAATGTCTTTGTCCATTTTTACGAGTTTTGTTATATAGAGGACCTATTAATTTACTAAGATCTTTAAAATAAATTCTAGCTTGGTTAACTAATCCTAAGAATGCCTGAATTTGTTTTAAACCTTCTAATTTATCAGGAAAGTCTAAAATCTTTTTAGTTATATGTTCTTCTAATTTTATCTTGCCATTTCCTATTTCCATTCCTAAAAATTTTACTTTTGTTTTAAATAATTCTACCTTTTTCTTGCTTAGGATTAAACCGTGTTTGTTGAATAGTTTAAAGACTGTGATAAATGCTCATGTTCATTTTTACTACATACTAAAATATCATCAATGTATACTAAAATAAAATCATTATATGGTCTAAAAATATCGTCCATTTTACGTTGGAAGATACTTGGTGCTGTCTTAAGGCCAAATGGCATAACTATCCATTCATATAGACCTTCTGGAGCAGTAAAAGCTGTCCATTTAATGTCTTCAGGCCACATTTTTATTTGATAAAAGCCTCATTTGCAATCGAATTTACTAAATATCTTCTTGCCTTGAATTTTACTTAAAAGAAAGGTCTTATTTGGGATATTATAGCTATCGTCTTTTATATTATCATTTAGTCTTTTATAATTTATTACCATTCTGCTTTTACCTCTAATTATTTCTGCATGATTCCTAACTATGAATGCTGCGGATCTATGAGGGCTATTACTAGGTCTGATTACTTTTAATTGTGTTAAATCATTAATGTGCATTTTGAAGTCTTATGTATCTAAACTACTTGCTTCTATGTTTGCAGTTTTAACAACATAGTCAGGATTAATAATGTCTAGCTTACAATATATTTTGTTTAAATCCCATCTTTTGATAGGATCTTCTCCTATAAAAGGCAGTCTTTCTATTGCTTTAAGAATATCATATTTGTTTGTAAAAAGGTTTATTAAGTTATAGCTGATTCTTTCTTGACTATAAATGTCCACATCTATATTTTATTCTATATCTGGTTCTTCTACTATTTCTTCTATTCTTAAACATTCTTCTCCTACGTTTGTTATGCAACAGTTTATTTTTCCATTACTACAGTCATCACATATTTTGTTTTTGCCTATGTGTTTTATATTAACATATTCCCCACCACGCTTTTGAGCGTACTCTGATGGAGTGTCAATATTAATAGGTGTATGTGTGACATTTTGTGCTATTTGTATAAAGTCTTTTGTTATTGTTAAAGTGTTATTGTCGGATATTAAAAAGTTTATTCCTAAAATAATCTTTCCTTCTGAGTGTGCAATAGGTGCACAAAAGGCTTGTTTTAGATTATAAGGTTTGCTTTGTGTGTTGCATGGTATAAGAAAAGAAATAGAGGCATTTGTAATATATTGAAAGTAGTGTATGGGAGTATTAGAAAAACCTACTCCAGTTATGGGCGTTTCAAATGTCTTTATATATGATGGATCAGTTAGGCTTGGATCTATGACTGTAATGGTACAACCTGTATCTATAATTGCATTTGTTTCTATTAGTTTATTATAATGCCTTATATGTACTCTTGTAGTTATAAGGTTATTAAATCTTGCTTGAGTACATAATTTTTCTATCTTAAAGTCTTGAATATCTTGAATTAAATGTTTATTATGTCCTATGATTAAATCTCATGTATGTTTTTTATTTATGGTTTCTTCTATTTGAATAACCTTTTGTTCTAAAAATTCTAATCTTTTGTTAAGATTTTTATCATAATAAGTGTCTTTATTTGTAACCGGTTCTTTAGGTTTTATAATATCTATGTTATATTTTTGTTTTATGCATTTTATGCATGCTTGTTTATAACATAACTCACATTTACATCTTACTTTAATTGCTGGATACCAAGTGCATATATAGCATGGTATTGTATCTAAACCTTTTTCTATTTGCCATTGGTGTATACAGTCTTCTTCTAATGCTAATTGATTTGCCAAGGATTTAAACATGAAATTGTATATTTCTGTATTTTTTAATGAATTTATGAAGGTATCTAGTTTATCTGTGGTTTCTACTGGAAGATTTTCTTCCTCTTCATCACAACTTATAGAAAGGGTGTCTTCTTGATATTCTTCTATAGATTTGATGCTATATATACTTTCCGTATCGCTTAAGGTTTCGTCTACTTCTAAGAGATCTTCATTAGTATTATTGACTATCATAGCTTTAAAGTTATTGTTGTTATGTCTTCTAGGGCAATTAGAGCTTAAATGATCAGGTTCTCCACATGAATAACATGTAATTTTGTTTTTATATATTCTTCTAGTATCATATTTTCTAACATGTTTAGGATTTAAGAAAGGTTTTCTAGCTTTGCTTTTTCTTAAATGATATGTTTTTCTAGGTTGTTTGTATCTTTTATAGGTTTTCTTATTGTATTTTGGCCTTGATTCTTCTTGACCATAGTGTTGTGGTGTATATATTTCTTTGCAGAAACTAGTTTCATTTTTTAATTGTCTGGCTATCTATATATTAGTACATTTAGAAACTAATATTTCTATTACATGTTCAAAGATGTTTCCTAAAGATGGCGTCCATTTAGGGTCATTATAAATCTTTTTAATTGTTTCATATATTTCTCTTCCTAAAGCTCCTGGTAATTTATTTAAAAATTTATCTACCACAGTTGGACTATAAATATTGCCACTTTGTGGAGACAAATTATAGTATTCTTGCATGAATGGTTTTATATTATGTCAGTTGTATAAATGTACTTGTTCTAATTTTCTAGCTGCTTCTGTTTGTATTAGGGTATCTCATGTATTAGGATTTCTTCCTGTTAAAATTAGTTGTATAGTGTTTACAAAATTATAAGGATTGGGTCCTAGTTCTGCCATTTGTTTTAAATCATCTGGGAATGCCTTTTGCCATTCTTCGAAATTGGCTTTAGTTATAGGACCTAAGAACTGTGTCATATATCTGATCATTTCTTCTCCTGTTTCTAAATTATCAGATTGTTTAGTTATAAAATTTACTACTACTGCATCTTTCCATACTTGTATATAATTATTTCTTTGTTGGGAATCTACAGCTGTTATGTTTAAAATAAAGGGTTCTGCTGCCTTTTGTATCTTAAAATTTTGTTCTAAAGGGTGTCTTTTACCTCTAGGTCTATAATTAGGTCTTTCAAATTTGTTACTTTCAATGTTTGCACTTTGTCTAGGTAAATTGCCATAAGCATATGGTGGTCTTGTGTTTGGCTGTGTAGTATAAAATCTACTTCCATCATTATTATTAGTTGCTGAACCTTCACCTTCTTCCATGAGAACGTAAGGTATTTCATTCATTAAATTAAATTTTACCTTGTTTGTAGTAATTTGTGTATCTATAGATTCAGTTTCAAATTGTTCTAGGTTTTAGTTTTCATCTGTTTCTAGTGACTCTAATATGTTATTCATTTCTTCTATTAATAAATTATTATTTTCTTTTAATAATTTTTCTTCTTTTCTTATTTTTTCTATTTCATCTAATGCTCTGTTAATTTTTTGATCTAATTCTATTTTATAATTTGTTTCAGGTTCTAAGATATCTATACTGGGAGTTTTAAGAGAAGGCCTAAAGTTGATATCTAGTTCTTTTAGGCTTTCAGGAATCTGAATTGTGTTGTTTTGATTTGGTTGTAATATATATTCGGGTTGATTGAATATATCTAAACTATCTTCTCTTTCTGTAAGTCTTATAAATTCTTGTAGTTGGTCTATGCTTATTCCTTGTCCTACGAATGTAGTTCCTATTTTTTGATTTAGAACTTTTATATCTATGTTTTTTTAGTATATCAAAATCTTTGTAACTATACATTTTCTACTTCTTCTTGAATGTCTTGGTCTTCTGGGTTGGTATTTGCTCCATGTCTATCAGCTATTAGCCTAAATCTGTCTATATTTGGTCTTCTAATTCTGAGTCTAATGTATTCATTATGATAATAACTATTATTATCCATATCTTTAAAATATATGTAAAATTCTACTAGATGTTTTAGATATGCATTTAAATATGTTATTATGGAATCTATGTTTATAAGAACACGGATATAATGTCTTAAGGGATTGTATTTTAAAGCTAAAGTTCCTTCAGAAATATCGAATCTAATATTTTTCATTTGTATCATTTATGATGTGTATAGTAGCATAAAATCTACGAAATTCTTCATAATTAGCTTCAAAACGGTCTTCATTATTACTATTATAAGTAGTCCTTGAATTTCTAGTACTTTTAGAGTTACCCATTATGGTGTTGAATTTGTAAGCTATCATAGTTTTCTGTATAATTTATACTATTAGCTTGTCTATTTCTTAAAATCTGTCTTACATTGGAAGCAGAATTGGAGTTTGTTCTTAAAAGTTGTCTGACGTATTCGTCATGATATAGAGAATTATTCTCTTTATCTAGCACAACCAGATGATGTCTTAGAAGTTTTTCTAAATATTCGTTTATTCTTTGAGTAAAATGGTCTAAATTTATAAAGTATCTAAGATATGTAGCTAAAAGACTGGTATATATATATATATATATATATATATATATATATATATATATATATATATATATATATATATATCTATATGTATGGGAGCTGATCCGTTGACCCCGCGGGTAACTTGGGTTAAGTTGCCCACGCAATCTGGCCGTCCACACGCAACCTGTGGGCGGTCCAGATATATATAATTTTTTTTTACGTTTTTCAAAGTTATGTTTTCTATATAATGTGGCGAACGACTTTTTGACCCTCAAGCTCTATCTGCTACTTTATGTAGCGAATGAGTAGGCATGCAGTACTTATTTTTCTCTTTCTCTATCCTTTCTCTCATTATACTTCTGACATGTTTCTCTCTCTCTCATTTCTCTTATCAATTTCTGACACTTGCTCCTCTTTCCTCTCTCTCTCTCTCTCTCTATCTCTATCTCTCTCTCTCATTTCTCTCATCAATTTCTTATTTCCTCTCTCTCTCTCTCTCTCATTTCTCTCATCAATTTCTGATATTTTCTC
The DNA here is from genome assembly GCA_033065855.1 of Escallonia rubra. Taxonomy (NCBI): domain Eukaryota; kingdom Viridiplantae; phylum Streptophyta; class Magnoliopsida; order Escalloniales; family Escalloniaceae; genus Escallonia; species Escallonia rubra. Next base: position 122,470 of record JAVXUO010002004.1, read on the forward strand.
TCTCCTTTCTCTCTCTTTTCTGTCATCATGATTTCTTTTATGGGTTCTATTGATGCTCAGTAATAACGACCGGCCTTTCTTTCACTTGTTTAAGGAACGGTTGCCATTGATTTTTTGTGGAGTTCATTGCTAAATTTGTTTCAGAGCTACAATAAATTTCCTTTTCAGAGCTACCTGTTCTTTTACGCTTGGACTGACATATATAAGAAAAACATCTTCTTTGCGACGATCTCGATTATGGCCAGCATCACAACCATTGTTCAGAAGCTATTCCAATATAAGGGAAAGAGAGAGAGAAAGAAAGAGAAAATCATGGTGAGAGAGAAGAAAGAGAAAGAAACAGAAAGGAGAGAGAAAGTGAAAAACTGTGTCCGCCTGGACCGACCAATGCCATCAACCTTTGCTGCTAGACCACCCTCAATCTCATCTAGGTTCTATAACAACAATCTGCTTCTCTCTACTATGCGTTTGTCTATTTGGGCGGGTCTTTATTACATGAGAAACGCCAGAGCTGTCGATTTATGAAACAAATCATATATTTCGATCCAATGATCCAGTCTTCAATGCCGACTGTAGTGATAAATTCGTGTAAAGGTAACTTTATTAGGATGGTTCAAAAAAGATGAAATAAGTTTCTGCTGGATGGTTGGTCAACTCCAGGTCAAACAAATACTTTGGTGCTTGACCGGTCAATTTAAACATATCCTACCCATAATTTACCCATTGGAATCGAGGCAATTGATACGAAGCCAACTTGAACTGAGTTCTGCAATCTTTATTTTCTGGTGTAGCCACAGGCCCACATCTATCACAGACCATAGATGATTATTAGTGCATCTCTCTAATGTGAGGTTGAACACATGATGAGAGAAATGGTGAGAGAAATCATGGTGAGAGAAAAGAGAGAGAAAGTGTCATAAATTAATGAGAGAGAGAGAGAGAGTGAGAGGAGAGAGAGAGAGAGAGAGAGTGAGAGGAGAGAGAGAGAAAGGAAAAAGAGAGTGTCAGAAATTGGCGAGAGAAGTGAGAGAGAGAGAGAGAGAAACATGTCAGAAGTATAACGAGAGAAATGACAGAGAAAGAGAAAAAAAAAGTAGTGACTGCCTACTCGTCCGCTACATAATGTAGCTGATGGAGCTTGATGATATTTTTGTCAAAAAGTCGTCCGCTACATTATGTAGCGGACGTACCTTAAAAAACGCAAAAATAGATCTGGACCGTCCACAGGTCGTGTGTGCACGGCCAAATCGCGCGAGCAACTTGGGTCAACGGATCAACTCCCTACACACACACACACACACACACATATATATATGTGTGTGTGTGTGTGTGTGTGTGTGTGTGTGTGGTCGTTCTGGTCAAATTCATTTTTGCAGATAATAATAACTTACTTAAAAGTAATAAGGTGTATACACAAGTTCTGTTAAATTTTAAATGCTACTTTATTCCATATAAATTTCTACTTAATTATTATAATAACCTTTGAAAAACATATAACACTTCAAAACTTTTTGAAGTTAAAGAATTTAAAAGGGATACGCCATAACCTTACCACTTTTTAATTTTAACCACAATCCTTTTCGTTATTTAGCTCTATATGGCACAACTATGACTATTCTACGGCTATAAGTGCTAAGTCAATATTTATTTAAAATATTAATTGACAACTTAAAGTAAAATTTTAAAGAAGACAAGTATCTAACGGCTCTACTGTGTCGCTATCTATTCTATATAGTCAAATAAGAATTTTTTTTTATAAATATTTTTGTCATTTTTGTCTCATGATATGTGGTACACATTACTATATTCTTTAAGACTTTATGGTATACTGTATTTTGTAAATTGACCCGAGCTTGGCTCGGGTAACTGGGCTAGTAATTATAATGACAATTGTATACTTCTATAGTATTAAGGTTTCAATAGCACATTTGACAAGTTATTCGACAATACTTGTATCTAGGCTATTCTAAATTATTCTTCAAAATTACATAATATAGTTGGGCTCTTCAATTTTCATTAACCATTTTTTAACTTGGAGTATATTCTAGAAATTAAAAAATTTCTTTTTCGTTGGCTCTTTGATGTTTTCACAGATGTACTTGCTACACCTGCTTCTTTGCTAGTGGCTGCACTTTTTTCTATCTTCAACTGCCCGTCCTCCTTTCACGCTCTTTCTTTTTTTCCTTAATTCAGTTGCATGCTGCCAGTTATTGGACATTTGTCCCTTTCTCATCTTATAATTTTGAACAAATTTTGGCTGCTACCTGGATTCTAGGAGTCTTCCTCAAACTCGTGACAATTAATAGTCACTAAATATTTTTAGTGACTTTTCTTCTAACACTTTCAGCCATAATTCTTAGCAGTACATTTTTTGCGTCACTAAATAAAAGTCACTAAAAATATTTAAAGACAATTGATTGAAATGAGTAAGATTCTTTCAACCGGAATAGCTGCCAAAATTTTTCCTATAATTTTTAGATTTCACCTCGGTAGGCACTTACTGGCCTCCAAAATCCTCTAGCAGTGCTTGCACTAGATCTGCTACTCTTGCGGAGGTATTGTACTAATTTTTGTAATGTGTGACAGTCTTCTGGCGTTCTTCTACTATCTCAGAGGCACTACCCCATGCTTCTTAATATTTCCATGCATATAGCAGCGGAACAATGAATGAAATTAGGGAATGAGCAAATAACATGCCATTAGACTTGACTTGATTCCAAGTTAAATTATTATGCTTTAATTCATCATGGTACAAAGAGACCTATGCGGAGAGAAAGATACTCTTAGGTGGCTTTGATGGCTAAACGAGCCTTCTGGATTCAATAGACACTAATGGCTAAACGAGTAATGTTAGATATTAATGGCTTTGATGGCTAAACGAGTAATGTTAGACACTAATGGCTTTGATGGCTAAACGAGTAATGTTAGATATTATGTCAAAAGCAGCAATACTGCTTCTGTTTTTGCTGCTTTGTTGCTGATTTTCTGCTTGTTGCTGCAGCTAGGCGCTGCTGTTTTCCTGCTACAAGTTGTCTGTCGTTGCTGCTTCACTGCTGGAAGCTTCTGTTTTGTTGCTAGATTGCCGTTGTTTTGCTGCGGCATGCTGTAACTTTGCTGGTTCCCAAACAATTATTATGATGCAAGTGCTAATAGCAGCTTAAATGCTGGACTTCTGGTTGTTTCTTTGCTATATTTTTCGCTCTATCCCGGTCGGAAGAATCTTCCTTCTAACTCCTATATAGCGACAATCAATTGTCACTAAATATTTCTATTGACATTTATTAAATGACGCTAAAAAGTACTGCTAATAATTGTTACTGAAAGTATTAGAAGAAAGGTCGCTAGAAACATTTAGTTACTATTAATTATCACTGTACATGGGGTTGAAGGAAGATTCATATAACTCGAGTAAGAGTCAAAATTTGTTCTTTTCCGGCACAGGTCCACAATTAGGATTCTGTTTTCCGGGAGCTTGGATGCGAGTTGGTGGTGTTATTTTATTAGGCGTTGCCCTCCTCTTTTTTCCTTTGTTTTTTTTTTCCTTTTTTTCTTCTGACGATATCATAACATCCTCTTGACATCATACCACAACCAAACAATCTTGCACTGTGAAAAAAGTAGATCAAAAGAATTGATTTTTCGGACGCAGTGCAATGAAGCTACTCATTGCTTTGTACCTATAAGATCTTATGTGTCGACTTGTGAAGGTAGTTTTAGCTACCCAATTCCTTTGGGGATCATCACTCCCTTTGTGAACACACGTAGTGCACAAGCCACGTACCCCCTCCACGATTCCCCAACCACCCCACTAGTCCAAAAGCATCACTAGAATTTCTCCAGTTCACATTGTTCCCTATAGAACTATTTATAAGCGTGGTGTTTTTAGAGAAGGACGAAGTGTGTGTTACCAAAAAGTCCATCTTTAAGTTATGGCCTCGAAGACCTTATTTGTCGTTGTAACTCTATTCATGTACTTATTAGCGTCGCATTCTTATATTCCAAAAGCCGATGCAGCTGGCGAGTGTGGGAGGATGCCCATTCGCTCTGCGGCGGCTAGCTTGAGCCCTTGCCTGAGTGCGGCTGGAAATGCTGGGGCTAAGGTTCCTCCAACTTGTTGTGGCAAAGTTGGTGCATTGATCAGGACTGCTCCCAAATGCTTGTGCGCGGTGTTGCTGTCGCCATTGGCTAAGCAGGCTGGGATCAAGCCAGGCATTGCAATCACTATTCCAAAGCGATGCAACATCAGGAACAGACCAGTTGGAAAGAAATGTGGACGTAAGTAGCTGCTCCCTTTAGTGTTAATTCGTTGCGATATATTAAGTCAACCTCGTGTCTTGCGTACGGGGCGACAACCGGCAAGGTTTTCGTTCGTACTCGTATGTTAAAAGTTTTAACAAAAAAGGTAATAACAATGATGATAATAGTAACAACAAAAACGCTATGTCCACCTTTTTATATTATTTTTCTACAAATTTTTGTCGTTATATATGAACTTTAGTATTAATTGTTGACTTTTACAAATGAAGAAGTGAAATAATATTTAAAGTAGTAGGATTTGTATCTTCTGAAAAAAATAATAATTGATGATAAGTAATGAGGTTTGTACCGATAAAGACCACGAAGAAAAGAATAAAATGGTATATATAAATGATGGAAATAAAATGGGATAGGACTTAAGTATATGACTTACAATGAAATGAAAGGGGAACCTTGAAACATTGTGCTTGTCCGAAAAATAGGAAAGATAAATAGACAGATTGTCATAGACAGAGATTTTATAAAAATTTTAGGAATCGCTGGATTCGCAAACTTATTAGTAAAATTTTTAAGTGGGACATGGTGACATAAAAGAGAAAGAATTGTAAAAATAATTTGATTGGTTGAATTGCAAATGACAAAATAATCACATGCCAAGTTAGAGAGAAAGCTTCAGCTTTGGTATACATATAATTAGATTACATTGCTACCGTACAATGAAATATATGCATCAAACATTTTGGATTTATCCTTTATTGCATACAATAGTTACTTTAGATTTTAGAATCAATTCTACCTATTTTGAGGGCGGCCCTCTCAAATGCTTAAAAGGAAAAAACCTTTTTTTTTGTAACATTAATTAATCTGAAGTGGTGTAATGGACATGTGAGATATAAGAGATGAAATGATTTACAAAAAACAGAGGATCAATGCTTTATTATATTTTTTTATCACATCCAGTGATTACACTACGGGCATACAATAATGCGTACGCCAGCCCCAATGAAGTCTAGGCCAATAGCATATATGTTTAAAATGGATTAAAGCGCTGATTTTTAAAAAAACTGATTCTGATTTAATCAAAATCTACTTTTAAGAATCAATGTCAAACGGCCTCGTAATAATATTAACACCAAGTAGAAGTTGCTTTTTATAATTAAAAAGGTGATTTTCTCAATTCGCAAAATTAAGAATGAATGACATTAGAAACTAACCTGCATCCTTCAACTAAGCCAAAATAATGCATAATTAGCAAACTAAAACATAACCTTGTTCCACGTACGATTATGTTGAACTGCAATGTGGTCCCAGTGATTACTTGATTAGTCATGGGGATTACAACCTTCTCTACTACCACCTTGCCACCACCATCACCACCATGCCACCATCACTACTACCACGCCGTCACCACTATTTCAACCACCACCGTTGGGAAGTAGACAACACCTCTGCGCCGTTGCCGCATTTATCACCGCTATGTCACACTCCAGTGAGCTTTATGTTACTACTGCTAGTATCAAGTGTTCTTACCACCACAATCAACCATTGTAGCTGCTATGCTAGCACGTGATTGCTACAAACCCCACCATCACCACGGTGGCATTACCATAAACAAAACGTTGTGTATACCTATCTTTAGAAAAGCAATAGCCTTTCCATCAAACAACATGCTATCCATCGTTAGTATATATGCAAATCTTGTAAACATAAAGCTAGCATTAATTTCATTGTATATATGACTTTCATTCAAGAAATGTACACTTCAAAAGCAGGAGGTAATATCACACTTTAATTCTAAATTTAGCTTTAAATTATGACATCGACTGAATAAAATACATATGGCTTTACGTTTTTGATAAAAATGTTTGTCTTGAAGTTCCCGTTCGCTTCGGTATAGGATAGATACCCATTCTTGTGCTCTCTGGCTTAGCATTTCAAACCTTGAATAAATATCCCGGTCCGCACCACTAGATGGATGAATAATTGCTGACTGGATAGCGTCTGATTGAATCCCCTATGAATGCCTGGCTTTCATGAACTCCCTCCCTTGAAGTATGGGGTTTAGGTTGGGGGGATTGGGATGTGGTGGTGGTGATCGGTTGGTGATGGGACGGGGGAAGGTAGCGGTGGATTTTTTCACAAATGGAGAAGGTAAAAGGAGGAGGGAGCCTGGGGTGTGGAAATGTGGAAAGGAGGGGATTGGAGATGGAAGGGTTTAGAGCAGCGTTGGGCAGTGGCGATGCCGATACATGAGGAGGTAGAGGGAAGATGGTTAAGTGCGCAAACTAGGTAACAAAATCTATACATATTTAAAGAGTAAAGGGTACAAAAGGTATATATTGTCATTTTAAAACTACAATTTGCTGAATAACCACAAACAGTGCTAGAACGGAAGGCTATATCCGCCTATATGTGTCATGAATGTTTAAGATTCTGATCTGGCATGAAAGATTTTGAAAGTCGATGAAGGGGTTCATTGATATTTTCTAGTGCTACGAGTTAAGGAATTATGTTTTCACAACTTAAACACTATTTTCTCATGGTCACACTAATACATATAATTCCCATTGCAGGCTACACCCTCCCGTGAGAACCAAGCTCCGAGCTTAAGAGGAAAGCCCACGTTGTTGCGTTTTGAGAACTACATTATGTTACTCACGAATAAGAATGGCCACAGATGATATGGATCACACAGTTGGCTAAGTGATCTCAGATCAAGCAGCTAAAAGTATTTTCATGTACTCTGGTGGTATCCGTTGAGATAATAATATTATTGAATATTGGTTTATGTTTATGTTTCTTCGTTTCAAAATACTTTCGACTAAAATTATGCCTGGACGTGCTAGGATCCAAGTATTTTGAAACACAATTCCTAATAAAACGGCTTATTTGGAACAAAAGCATCCACGAACTTCTTTTAAGGAGATTTTGAGAACTTGAGAATATTTTCAAGGTTATTTTTGCCTATTGCTCTAAGCCAATCCTTCTAGACCTAATGTTAACTTCCATTGGCAAAACAACTTACGTCCGTAAGCCTACAAAGCCAGTACTCGCCCTTTTGGACATTCTAAAAGCCTACAAAGCCTCTGAGAGCAAAGTATGCCAATCTTTTGGATTTCTCTCATCATTTTGCTAATGATCCCTTGGATAACCTTGGATAACCTAACCTTGTTCGTTACCTTGGTCTGTGAATTCCCTTGAGTATAATTAGGTGCGGAATGTGACATCTTGATTCCAAATTGAGCAACAAAGTCTTGACTTCATCTTCAAAAGAAAATTATACCTCTAATTTGCTACTTAGAGGTTAAGAAATTCCAAATCTGTGATTTATCCATTCTTACATGTCGATTACTACGGTCCGTCTGACTACTTTATGGAAAATGCTTTCACCCACTTGTCCAGCTGTAATCAGTGGCCATAAAAAACAAACTTGTATTGTTTTGAAAAGGCAGGGAAGATCACCCCAATCATGTCCACTGGCCATGCCCTAGATGGCCAAGGTTTCAAAAAGTCACTTGCATGTTTATATCTCGAACATATTCAATCTATTACGAAATTGCTCTAGATAAATATATATAGAACATGATACGCAAGCAAGAGAACACAAAAATTTGAGAGAAACTCAAATCTTCTTTGCACAAGTCAGATTTACAACACTCTCACGTGTATCTCTCAATTGTTTGCCTACTCAAAGAATGACTCTTTTATATTCACCTTAAACACAATACAAGACAGCTTACATATACTTAAAGATAAGCAGTGATCTTCTCTATACAACCGATGTGGGACAAGATGTCTTATATACTAAGGGTCAAGTTGCAACCTTCTTTAAGTAACCGATGTGGGACATAAATACAAGACATATATTTGTATTAACAAACCACTCCATAAGAAAAGTGTAATATGCCTTCAGTACCTTCTTCAGGTACTCCACCTTGCATCCTCCTTAAAGTTAGGGATGCACTCCACCTTGAACTTAGCAAGAAAGAAGATGAATCAAGCTCAAGCAATGCTTGAATCTCTCTGCTGTGACTGTCTTCGTGAGCATATCAGCTACATTGTCGTCTGTGTGAACCTTGTGCACTACAATTTGTCTAGAATTAATCCATTCCCGGACCCTATGATAACGTACATCAATATGCTTGGTCCTTGTATGGAAAATCTGATTCTTTGTCAAATCCATTGCACTATGACGGTCACATTGTAACAAAACGCCAAGCTCCTCTACCAGTCCCTTCAACCACAATGCCTCCTTAGCTGTCTCTGTCAATGCCATATACTCTACCTCTGTAGTTGAAAATGTTGTAGTAGACTGTAACATTGATTTCCAACATATCGATCGGCCCTCCATAGAATGTAAAAATATTAGTCGTGGACCTCCTGGAATCCAAGTCCCCACCATAATCAGAATCCACAAAGCCAGAGACCTCACCTTTTGCCCCAACACGATCAAACATGATGCCAAACTTGGTCGAAACCTGCTAGGTAACGAAAGATCCACTTCACTACATCCCAATGTTTTTTTCCTGGATTTACCATATACCTGCTGACCATACTAACTGTATGTGATATATTAGGCTTGGTACACACCATGGCATACATAAGACAACCACCCGCATTTGCATACGGTACTTGACATATATACTCCACATCTTCCTCTGTACTAGGACAAAGTTGTGAGGATAACTAAAAATGAGCTCCCAATGGTGTACTAACTGGTATAGCGTTGAGCATACTAAACATCTCCAGTACTTTTTCAATATAATTTTTCTTCGTTACCCACAACTTTCCTGCCTTTCGATTTTTATGAATCTCCATACCAAGGATCTTCTTAGCAGAACCAAGATCCTTCATATCAAACTTCCTGCTCAACAATTTCTTCAAGTGCAGAATATGAGACTTACTCTTCACAGCAATTAACATATCATCCACATATAATGTAAGCAACAACAGTGAACCATCATCAAGGACTCGATACTACTCACAGAGAGAGTAACCATGAGTTACCATGAATGTGTCGAATCGCTTGTACCACTACCGAAGAGACTGATTCCAACCATACAAGGAATGTTTCAACTTGCACACATCACTACAAAAAAAGTGATCTTTCGCAACGCTCTATGCCAGCGGCCGCTCAATGGCATTGCTATATGTGGACTACAGCGGCGCCTCCACAATGACCATCGTTATAGAATCTATAACACCGCTTTAAGCTGGCGGTCATATTTTGGGTGTTGCCATAGGTTATATTTACACCCCAAAGTATGAGCGCCAAAATACTATCCATGCCGGTGTTCTAATTGTTTTAGCGGACTCAATTGACCGTCGACATAGAAAATGCTGGTTTACTTCGATTTTTCTCATTTTTTTCTTTTAATGTTTTATTCCATTGCCCACGACTTTGTTCTTTCTCTCAGTCTCTCACATGACTCACCGCGTCAAGTTCGTCTCTCTCTCTCTCCCTCCCCCTGGTTCATCCCTCTTCTCCATTCCCCATTAATCCGTTCAGATTGAACACGCTTTGGGATTTCAGATTGAAGTCTCGACGCTTCGATTCTTCCAGATTGAACACATTTAGGATTCCATCTAATTAGGTAGCTATTTCTTTCATCCGTACAATTGATTATTTCGATCATGTTTTGGAAAGCTTTGTATGTTCTGATTCCTAATTTCATACATCTGTCATTGTTCGTGGACTCGTCGCCAGCAGTACCACTCGCCGTCAGCGGCAGCGCCACTCTCTGTCACCAGTAGTGCCACTCACCGTCACCGCAGCAGCAGCCCGGTCACCTTTCTTTTTCCTCTGAACTGGCCAGGACTTAGTAGAGGTAAGCCTTTGGCATTTTTTTTATAATATTTTTTATAATTTTTATTCGTGGAGTGGTCGCCGGCAGCACCACTCGCCGTCACCGGCAGCACCACTCGCCGTCACCGGTAGTGCCACTCGCCATCGCCGCAGCAACAGTCTGGCACCTTTCTTTTTCCTCCGAACTAGTCGTGACTTAGTAGAGGTAAGCCTTTGGCATTTTTTTTATAATATTGTTTATAATTTTATTCTTTTTCTATTCTAAGCTTTTTGTCTTTGACTGTACATCCAAATTTAAAAGGCGATATTTACAACATACATGAATTTTTAGTTCCCAATAGTAGATTATGCGGATGATACAATAGTTTGCTGACAATATTTGTTAGTGTTATTAAAATTTCAATGTCAGCCATCACATGATTTAGCACGCATTTTATGCCGTTAGGTTTTCATTGTGCATGTGTATTTGTAGTTTTTGGACGGTAAACTCAGCATCTATAATATGAAAGAAATTGCTTGGGTTAGGTTTTCTCAGAGATGATCGAATTTACTGCTCCAATGATACTAGTACTATTTAGCGACTTTGGTATTTGATTGCATAAACATGGACCTTACTTGTGATTGTTACAGTTTCATGTTTGAGAATGAGTTTTGAGTATAGTGAACTTGCATCATCGTTCTTGCACAATCGAAAGAAACAATGAGTCTCAACTTCTTGATTACCTAAATGAAAAATAAGTCTCAACATCTTCATTTTCAATGACCAAATAATCCAAAATTTGGACCCTCTGGGAGTTGTAATAGTATTTCAGGAAACTTTATGTAATCAGAAAGATACCTAGTGTTATACGTCTATATCTCTATCCAAGTATCTCCCCCCTGTATATTTCTCTATGTTGTACTTTTTTGTTTTGAGTTTTCGTTAAAGTCATGTAAATACACATATACATAAAAGAAAGAAATTGGATACTCGAGGAACTAGTACAAGCTATTCGATCCTAGCTAGGTCATTACCAAGCTCATTTCACATCTCTTTTTATTTTTTTCTTGAAGAAGGAAACATGGAAAAAGAGTGGATGTGTCACTCAAGGGAATTCGAGACCTACGTTATTGGTGTAGATATGTTTCTGAATTTTGCATTTAGGAATGTGGTTACAAGCTGGGGGGAGATTTTATGTCCATGTAGGGACTGTGTGAATGGCATGTTTCAATCCCGTATTGCGTGTAGAGATCACTTGATTATTAGGAGATTTATGCCCAACTACACAGTTTGGAAGGTTCATGGGGAAGCGTTGGCTTCTTCTTCTATTCAAAATGAGAATGATAACAAACCTGGCATGGCTGGTGCTGGTACACATGTAATGGTCAATGACATTTTTGTGAGCCGTCTGGGAGACCCCAAAGTTCAAGTTGCAAATTTCTTTAAGTACATGAACTATGCAGAAAAACCATTGTATTCGGAGTGCAAGATCGATACTAAACTATCATTTATTGTTTCGCTTTTCAACTTGAAGTGTCTGAGGAAGTGAACTGACAAGTCTTTCAATTTTTTACTCGGGAAGCTAAAGCAGATCCTCCCTGATGGTGAGACACTGCCTGCTAACTTGTATGAGACTAAAAAAATGATTGGAGATTTGGGGTATAGTTATGAGAAGATCGATGCTTGTCCAAATGATTGCATGTTGTACTGGAAACAGGATACCAAATTAGATTTGTGTAAGGCATGTAACAAGTCCAGGTGAAAGACAGTCCGAGGTGAGGCACAGACTGAAGATCTGCAATCGTCTACTGGGGGAAACAAAGTTTCTGTCAAGCAGTTGCGTTATTTTCCTGTAAAAATGAGGTTGCAAAGATTATTCATGTCACCGTAGACGGCTAAGTCGATGATATGGTTTCATGATAAGCGCCGCAAAGACGGGGTGTTGCGTCATCTGGTTGATTCGAAAGCTTAGGAGAATTTTGATAATTTACACCCCGCATTTACATTGGATCCTCGCAATGTTAGACTTGGGTTGTCTACTAACAATATGGATCCGTAGAACCATGGATTGAGTCACAGTATATGGCCAGTTATCCTGGTTGTTTATAACCTGCCTCCGTGGGTGTGCCTGTAACAACGTTATTTCATGATGCCTTTGTTAATACCTGGACCAACCAATTTTGCCAGGTAACGACATTGACGTGTATCAAAGACCATTATTTGAAGAGCTAAAGATTTTGTTTGACTGGGTTGAAACTTATGATGCTTCAAGCAAGACTAATTTCACAATGCGCTTGGCACTCTTATGGACAATCAGTGACTTCCCTGCTAATGCAGTTTTAGCTGGATATAGCACCAAAGGTAAATTGGCATGTCATGTTTGCCAAGGAGACACTCCGTGGCAAGGAATGCTATATGGCACACTGGTCTTTCCTAGATCCAGATCACAAATACAGGTTTGAAAAATTAAAAAATAATGTTGAATGTGAGTATCGACCACCTCCTGCTTTGCGCTCTGGGTTTGATGTGCTTGAAGAGGTAGATAATATCACAGTTACATTTGGGAAAACAAGTAAAAGTACAGTGCGTCGGGAAACCAATTGGAAGAAGAAGAACAGCTTTTGGAACTGTCTTATTGGAGGACCCATCTTCATCGTCATAATCTAGATGTAATGCACATTGAGAAAAATGTTTTGTGACAATCTGATTGGAACGTTGTTGGGCGTTAAAGGAAAGACGAAAGATACTCTTAAAGCTTGTCTTGACATGAAAGATATGAATATAAGACGAGAATTGCATCCAATAGAAGTAGGTGAGGGAAAATATAAATTGTCAGCTGCATCCAATAGAATTGCATTCAAGTGCCGGCATAGGTCTACGGAAACGCGAGTAAAGGCGACGGTCCTGTAACTCCGCGTAAGCCTACGGCGGCGGTTTTTTCACTTTTCGTGGCGCTATACCGGCCGCCGGCGTAGAGCTTTTTCCTTGTAGTGCTCTGTATCAGGTTGTTGCCAAGGTGAATGGAAATGGATTAATCTCAATCTTGGTGGTTAATGTTGATCGTGTGCATGGACGGTTGCCGGGTTGATTTGGAAATGTGCATGAGGATTTACTAGGTTTTGTACAAACTCATAAAAAGTCTCTGACTTCGCTTCTTCATTCTAGACAAACATGTGTTATTGTTTAGGATTTGAATAGATTGTGGTTGTTTTGTGATCAATCAAGTCGTAATTTAGATTTAACTTGCATATGGTTTTCACTAGCTATATGGTATGAAGAAAAGTAAGGCAAGAAACAGAGCAAATCTATATACAGGCAGTTGGCAATGTCTACCATTTTGCTCTCCTTTTCTTTTGGGTGATAACTTATGGAGGCGGTAAGTATTGCCGGCATAAGTGAATTATTTTTAAAAAAAAATCTAAAATAGGCCTATGCTGGCGGCCGTACATGCTGGCATAAGTCCATACATTCGAACAAAACAAATACAAAAGGAACCCTATAACGGCGCATGGGACCGTTGACATAGGTCCAATTATTCAGCAAATTAATAAAATAAAAATAAAACCTACCACGGCAGTTTCTTAATGCTGGCTTTCCTATTTTATCAAAATATATGAGAAATTAAAATTGGGTTAATTACACACGGTACCCCTGAGGTTTACCCTAAATTACACACGGCTAGATCTAAGTATTTTTATAACTCTCTGCCCCCTCTAGTTTGTCATTGTGTTACACATGACTCATTTTCGTTAGGGTTCTGTTAGAAAAAATTAGGGCAGTATTAATTTATTACGATATCCCAAAAATACCCTTTTGACTTCCTCCTCTCACCAGAAAAAGCAAGCTACCGCCATTGATGACATCCGCCATCACCGCCGGCAGCTATCCACTGCCCACTTACACACAGGCACATACATACAGAGAAGTTCGTGGTTGGAAAGAGGATAGAAGTAACAAAGGAAACCTTATTTTCGATGCAATCTCCTCACAAATCAATTCCCTAAAGTACACAACCCAAGCTAAATTCCCGATGAAAGATTCATCGCAAAAACACCGTTTACCGAGCCGAATCTAGAACCCGCTGGATGATGACGGCTCCTCGTTCAGCGTATTGTCGTGGCCGGAAGAATCGATCGCCGCCGAGATGACGACGGCTCCTCGTTCGGTGTCTCAAAGGCTTGAAAGTCAAGAAACTGCGCGTAATAGCTCACCTAGCTCCATGAATCGTCGAAGGCTCCCCGGCTTTTTTCACTTCTGAAGTCGGCTCGTTGGTCAGTTCGTATTCTGACCGATAACCACCTGATCCCAAACGACGGTCCTGGGTCAGCCCCAAAACTATCCCTGCAAATAATCCCAACAGAAGCCTTTTTTCTTAGTGATTGGAAAGGAGGGCGCCTGCCGGCCAGAGGACTGTTGGTCCAATTGATACCATTGACGGGGGAATTAGCACTACTAGCAGACCAAGGAATCCGCCCTCGTCGAGTCAAGAGACATGGGCTCTATCGATGAGAGCTTAGGTGAAGGAAGGGTTTTGAAAGAAAAACCTAAACCAGAAGAAGGACAATACCTGATGTCGAATGCGTTGGTCAAGCACGGGATTACGGCCCAACTTCGTACCTTTCCGGCATAAACCATATAGCGAACAAGGATCAGGAATGTCTTTCGGCCGGAGGAGTCAATCGCCGCCGCAAACCCGTCGTTCGCTCAGTGACGACAGCGTCGCCTCAGAAAGGCTTCCACTGTGTAAAATTTGGCATCTGGGATGTGAGGGTCCTTGGCCGTGGGGCGAATGGAGCTGGAGCCAATTAGAGCAGAATTCAGAGAGACGAAAGTGGCGGTGAACTGTTAGGAGGAGTGGGTGGGTGGGTTGGGTAAATTTGTTTTTTCATGAAGGGTATTAGTGTCTTTTTATTAATTCCGTTAACCCCGTCAAATGAAAAATAAAAAAAAGTAGCTGAGTGTAATTTTCAAAGATAGGGGGGTCCGTGTGTATTTTAGGGTAAACCTCAGGGGTGCCGTGAGTAATTAACCCATTAAAATTTTACCTATGCTGACGCCCGTAGCTGCCGGAATAGGTTCAAACCGCTGCTATTGGTAACATTAGAAGGCAGATAGGGGAACGCTTTTAGAGACGGCCGACCGCTGGTATAGACCCCCTCAAGCACCGGCATAAGTCTACTGAAACGTGAGTAAAGGCAGCGATCGCCTAGCGCCGTGTAATCCTACAGTGGCGGTTTTTCCACTTCTCGCAGCGCTATGCGGCCGCCGGCGTAGAGCATTTTCGTTGTCGCATAGTTCTTTTTCCCAAGTTCAATAAATCCCTCGAGTTGTTGCTTGTAGATCCTCTCCTCCAAATCACCTTGGAGGAAAGCTATGTTCACATCAAGCTGTTCCAACTCCATATACTGCACTGGTACAATGGACAATATCAATCTGATTGAAGTGTGCTTCACCACTGGCAAAAAGATCTCATTATAATCAATTCCCTCTTTTTGAGAATACCATTTGGCCATCAGTCTTGCCTTGTACTTCTGATCTTCTTTTTTCATGTAAACCCACTTGCATCCAATAGCCTTCACACCCTTTGGAAGTTTAACTAATTCCCAAGTTTGATTCTTCCGTAAAGATTCCATCTCATCATCCACTGCTATCAACAATTTTCTTTCTTGACAGCCTCGTTGTAACTGAGGGGATCTCCACTTCCCACAATTAGTGCAAACGAGACCAAGTCCTCAAAACCATACCTTTGAGTTGGTTTCTTGGTATGTGGCTCTCTATATCTGACTAGATTCCAGGAATCACTCAGATGCTCATCTGGATCCTCTAAAGACTGCTCATCTACAGATCCATCTGTAGACTCATCAGCTGATTTTTCCCTCTGCTCATACAACTCTATCTCCACTTTGTGACCCTGCCTCTCGCTAGAAGTTGCATCCATATTCAACATCTGTGCTTCATTGAATACCACATCTCTATTGATCACCTTCTTCTTGGCCACTGGATCCCATAACCTGTATCCTTTTACTCTTTCCTCATACCCAAGGAATATACATTCTTTTGACTTGGGATCAAGTTTGGATCGTTCTTCATTCTGAACGTGAATAAATGCAGGACAACCAAACATTCTCATTGTAGAAAAATTAACTTGTTTACAAGACCATACCTCCTCGGGAACTCGGTGATTAATGGCAGATGATGGAGAACGGTTGATCCAGTAACAAGCTGCGTTAACAGCTTCAACCCAGAAACTCCTAAGCAAATCTGCATTCAACCTCATGCATCTAGCTCGCTCCAGTAAGGTTCTGTTCATCCTTTCGGTAACCTAATTCTGCTCTGGAGTCCTCTTCACTGAAAAGTGTCTGATGATACCCTTATCCTTGCAAAACTACAGAAACTCATCATCATTGTATTCCATGCCATTATCTAATCTGAACTACTTAAGCTTCTTACCCGTCTAATTTTCAACCCTAGCATTCAACTGCTTAAACACGTTGAAAACTTCAAACTTATGCTTTACAAAATACACCCATACTTTCCTTGAAAAATCATCTATAAATGTAACAAAGTAACGAGCTCCCCCATTTGAGACATGCTTGATTGGTCCCGAAACATCCAAATGCACATAGTCCAGAACTCCTTTACTAGTATGAGAAGCTGCTTTAAAACTAACTCGTTTCTGCTTCCCAAACACACAAAATTTGCAGAAGTCCAACTTGCATGATTTCACTCTCTGCAGCAACTTGCACTTGTGAAGTTCCAGCATACCTCCCTCACTCAAGTGTCCCAACGGTTTATGCCATAACTCAGACTTATCATTGCTAGAACCTGCTTGAGTTGATACTGAAGCTCCACCTATAACTGTGTTCGCTATCAGTTTATACAAATTTCCAGTTTTCTGACATTTCATTATCACCATGGCACCTTTGCTAACTTTCATGACTCCAACTTTTATAGATATATTGCAATCTATAGAATCGAGTGTGCGAATGAAAATCAAATTCTTCTTTAAGTCGGATATGTACCTTACATCACCTAGGGTTCTCACAATCCCATCGAACATTTTAATTTTAATGGTACCTATCCCCGTGACTTTACAAACAGCGTCATTGCCCAATAACACAGTACCACCGTTACATGGAGTAAGACAATCAAACCAATCCTTATGTGGGCACGTATGAAACGAACATGCAGAGTCTAGAAACCATTTCGTATAAAACTGTTGTCTCTAACTGATAAAAGATTACATTCTTGTTGCTCATTCGGGGACACCAAGTAGAGATCACCATCGTTGTTTTTGTCATCTTTTTCAGCAACATCAGCATTGTTCACATGTTTCTTTATGTTCTTCTTCTCCTTCCTTTCTGGACTTCCTTGCAATATGACCAATCTCTTTACAATACCAGCATTCAATACTAGACTTGTCCTACTTTCCACGAGACATAGACATGTCCTTTACATATCCTGAATTTCTGCATGCTTCTAGACCGACCTCTGCCTCTTCCATGACCATTCTTATTTTCAGACCTTACCACTAGACCTTCGCCTTGACTGCTTGAACTCATACCATTAACTCTACTCGAGTCCATAAGAGCTGACAGAGTATCATCCACAAGCAATGTCTCTTTCCCAACAAGCAACGTAGTCTTCAAGGTCTCATATGATTTTGGAAGCGAAGATAACAAAAAAATCGCCTGATCTTCTTCCTCGAGTTTAACATCTATACTCGAAAATTGGGACACCAATCGGTTAAATTCTGATATATGGTCACCCAGATCTGAATCTTCATCCATCCGTAACTGGTATAGATCTTTCTTCAGATATAACCGATGTTCACAACCTATTCGGACCACACCCCAGGGCCCGCTAAGAGATCCTAGTGGCGCGACACGTCACCCGTTTGACGGTCAACATCGTTTGACATCATTGCTCGGTCAGAGTGCAATGCCTCGAATATCCGAACGGCAATCACAAGTGTGCCTTCCCCCGAGGGGTCGGCCACCATCCTCAGAGGAGGGTCGGCCACCCCAAGGGGGTCGGCCACTCCAAGGGGGTCGGCCACCGCCTTCCTTGGTGAAGGGGGGTCGGCCCCCGTTGCCCTGCGAGGGGGGAACCTGATGTACGACACTGGCTTCTCGCTCCAATAACACTCACCTACTATCTTCAGTAGCGCGACGCTCAATGTCGCCGGCTCAATCAACTGCCGGGGCTCCGGCCCTCGCATCCGGGATGGGCTCACAACCTTATAACCATCGCCGTCGTAATCAAAGTGACGGGGCTCCGGCTCTCGCATCCAAGATAGGCTCACAACCTTATAGCCATCGCCGTCTCAATCAAAGCAACATGACTCTGGCCCTCGCATCCGGTATGGGCTCATAACCCTAATGCCCTCGCCGGCTCAATCAACCGGGGGCTTCGACCTTCGTCCTCACAATCAACCGACAGGCTTCTGAAGGGCTCCGCTCGTAGTGTTCCGACATGAGGACCCCCGCCACGGACTCTAGGTATCGAGCTGTGAGCATGCACACTCATATTATCATTGATATTGCCAGGGCAATGAACCGCGAGTCACTCCGGGACGGGAGTAGGTCCTCGGAGGGCATCGTGTCCGGCACGCCTGGCAGTTGGCTGCAGGGGCAACCCTCACCACTGCCAGGATCTTGGCGCGTCTCATGATGCATCTCGTGGGATTCACTAAGGGCTTGGACTGGAGGCTGGGGCAACGGGCTGCTCTGACCATGCTACCGCGGTGTGGTCAGTCTCCTCAGACAGGCAGAGGGACGCTGCAAGGGCAGGGCGACACGAACTCGGGGACCGGCATATTCGACGAACAATCAATACTGCGGGACCCCCTACGGCGACGTGTCATTCCCGGAGGACGACACGTGTCGGCTGATGACACGCGCATATTTGTGCCTATATATAGTGGATTCTGGAGCTTATTCAAGGACTTCTCTCTCATTTGACATTTCCACTTTCTCTCTCTAAAACCCATTCTCTCTAGATTTCTAGTGAGAGAAAGACATTCCACCTCCTGACGTTGGATCATTGGTGCTGCACCCTTGACGTGGACTGTTGGTTGTTGACTGTCACCCCTGTTCGTCGTCTCCCTGCTAACGCGGCGCTGCCAGCCTTCGCAACCTGCCTGGGCAGCTGCTCTCAGCCCTTACTCTATCCTTGATGTCTCCCACTTTGTCTACTCGGAAGCCAATACAGACTGCATCATTTGTGGCACCTCACGTGGCATCCGAACCATCTTTCATCAGCAACAACCGATTTGACAAAGATTTTGACATATATATCTTCTCCAATTTCTACAACAGAGCTATTGGAGAAGTCTCTGTCAAAACTTGGTACTTAACCTTCGGGGCTAGATTCAACTGTATCGTAGATTCAGCCTTAGCCTGCAATTCCTCTCAATTGTCCTGATCCATCAACTCAGGCATATTCCCAACAAAGGCTTGAGCAATTCTTACCACACAAGGATATCATTTACCATGCTCTGCCATATACCAAGATTCGTCTTCCCATCGAATTGTTCACAGGCATACTTCATGGTCGTGTTGTTCGACATATTTATCCTCTGAAATTGATTTCAGTTTTTCCCAAAATAAACCTAGAACGCTCTGACAGCACTTGTTACGAAAATCGCTCTAAATAAATATGTATAGAACACGATACGCAAACAAGATAACACAAAAATTTGAGAGAAACTCCAATCTACTTTGCACAAGTCAGATTTACAACATTCCCTCATGTGTATCGCTCAATCATTTGTCTACTCAAAGAATGGTTCTTTTCTCTTCACCTTAAACACAATACAAGACAACTTACATATACTTAGAGATAAGAAATTATCTTCTCTTTACAATCAATCTGGCAGAAAATGTCTTATATACTAAGGGCCAAGTTGCAACCTTTTTTAAGTAACCGTTGTGGGACATAAATACAGGACATATATCAACAGAATCGGTCCATGCTTTTGGCGATTCTTAACAACCCTTGCAATATTTTTGCAATCATCAGCCATCATTGGCCAATAATATCGTTGTCTTTTAATTAAACATAGCATCTTGATATATCCTTGTTTTATGTGACATTGCTCCACAAATACCCTCATGAGTTTCTGTCATGACTATCACACATTTTTTTTTTCAACACACCTCAAAAGAAGATCATCTTTTGGGCTTCTCTCAAAAACATCACCATCTAAAATTAGGTAGTTTATTTCCCTCTGTCGAGTTTTAAAATATGTTCATCCTGATGGATTTGATAGGAACTTAGTTATTGTGAATCTCCAATCATCTTCTTAAATGTCATGTTCATAATATTTTTGTTGAATCCTCTTTTTTAAACTAAAGGCAACTACTTCCGTTTGATGGTAATTTTTCTTCATGAAGTATCTTGGAAAAAATAGTTTTTTTAACCAGAACGTTGGTTTCAGAATTAATTTCTTTTGGGGTACTCATCAAAGCGGTTGTGCAAGCAATACCAACATACGCTATGGGATGTTTTAAGCTCCCAGATTACTTATGCAAGAATTTAGAAAATTTGATGAGTAATTTTTGGTGGGGCATGGAAGGGGAAAAAAAATAAAATGCATTGGTTGAGCCGGGAAAAAAATGTGTTTAACGAAGGATCAAGGTGGCATGAGCTTTAGATGCTTACATGGTTTTAATTTGGCTATGTTGGCAAAACAGGGGTGGAGGCTGATCAATAAAAAAAAACTCACTCCTCTTCAGCGTTTTAACTGCAAAGTATTTCCCGGATGGTGATTTCCTAAAAGTGCATCTTGGCAATAGGCCTTCTTGCACTTAAAGAAGCATCTTTCAAGTGAAATAGGTACTGGAAGTAGGTACTAGATGGAGAGTCGGAAATGGAGCACAAATTCAGATCTGGAATGAGAAATGGCTCCCTCGTCTCTATACTTTTATGATCCAAACACATGTGAACACGTTGCCTAATGATACAAAGGTGGAAGCTCTCATAAATCACCAAAGCAAGCGATGGAAAACAGGTCTTATAGATAGAATTTTCTGGCCACAAGAAGCTCAATTGATCAAGAATATCCCCATTGTCTCTTACTCAAATAAGGATAAAGAAATATGGCATTTTGGAAAGAATGGTTACTTTTCGGTGAGAAGTGCATACCACCTAATCATGGATCGCATGTTGCTACTCAAGCATGGAACATTACTTACAGAAGCTAGTGAACAAGCCTCTACGTCTTGGAAGTTTCTATGGCAGTTAAACATTTCTAATAAGATCAAGATTTTTGGATGGCGTGCGTGTTCGAACATTCTTCCAATACAAGACAACCTTTTTAAGAGAAAGGTTGCTCAAGACACAACATGTCCTGTTTGTGGGATTCAATGGGAAACCTCTTACCATATTCTAAGAAGTTGTTCTTTAGCAAGGCAAGTCTGAGGACTTCTAACGTAGACAATGTTTGAGGACACCTACTACTCAAATAATGTACTTTCATGGTGGCAAGAGGTAAACGCTCGCATAAAGATAAAGGAGATGGAACTTTTTGCGGTAACGTGTTGGTTCCTATGGAATAATAGAAATATGAATGTCTTCCAAGGTGCTCAAATGGATGCACTTGAGCTGTATAGTGTAGCTTTCCATTACTTGGATAACTTCCGTAATGCGCAAGAAAATATTCGCACCAACCCTTCTGCAAATATAAATAGGGTACTATGGTCTACTCCTTGTGGTAATTGGGTTAAGATAAATTTTGATGCTGCAATTTTCAGGAAGGAAATAAATACGGGCTGTGGTGTCATTGTGCGAAATTAAGCAGGGAGTGTCTTAGCCGCGCTATCCAAAAAGATATATGGAATAACGAACCCCAAACATGCTGAAGCTATAATAATAGGAGAGGCTGCCATGTCTGGCTACAACTGTGGATTCAATTTCGTGCAGATGGAGGGGGATGCAAATTCGATCATTAATGCTCTAAATTCATCAGACAAAACACTACAAGAAAACAGGCTTTTAGCGACGGGGAAATCCGTCGCTAAAAGCCCAAATTCCGTCGCTAAAAGAATTAGCGACGGATTCACCGTCGCTAAAAATCCCTCGTATAAAAGTCCATCACTAATAGTTTAGCGACGGAATTTTTAAATCCGTCGCTAAATATGTCATTTTTACCGACGGATTTATTTTTCATTAGCGACGGATATTCCGTCACTAATTATATTTTTAGAATTTTAATTTATTTATTTTTTGTCAAATTAGCGACGGATTAAATATTATAGAGACGGAATATTCCGTCGCTAAATAACTGATTGTAGGAATACTTTAGCGACGGAATTAATCCGTCGCCAAAAGACAATTTTTTTTTTGAATTTTTTTTTATTTTTCAATTACCCAGACCTGTAATACAATTTTCAATTCTCAACAACAACGCGCAATAATCAATATAGAAAGAAATATATATTATCAATTATAAAAAATATTTATTATAAAAAAAACTCATATATGTACAAGCCGGGAACCGGATACAGCCGGTTAGGAGAGGGGAGAAGAGTACAAGCCGGGCGCGGGGGGCGGGGGGGGAAGCTAGGAACGGGCATGGAAAGGGGCTGATCAGGGGTTCTCGAGTCCCGGATCTGGATCCTGCTGATCCGGGGCCGGCTCGGCCTGTCCAGCAGTGCCCTGCTCCCTGATCATCCTCACCACCACTGTAGCAATGCGCTGGATCTCCTCGTCGTCCAACTGAGGACGAGGAGCCGGTGTCTGTGGAGGGGCAGCAGGGGGTGAGGACGCTCCTATCACGGCATGAGCAGTCGTGCTAGGCAGGCCGCGTATGCGGCCTTTCGGCCGATTCACGACCTCCGGCGTATCCAGCCATCGCTTCAACCCCCAGTACTCGCAGCCGTACTAGTGGACGCTGATGGCTGTCCAGACTGCTGCTCGGACCCCCTTAGCTGTTCATACGAGGCCTGCAAAAATAGTGGTTTAACGATATGTTAGGGCATTAATTAACGAAACAGACATTGAGGATAGAAAGAAAAAACATTAACAACTTAAATAAATTGACTCACATCGATCCGCCGGGCAATATCTGAAATGTAGTCGCCCGCCCGGTGCGTCTCGTCCTTGTCCTTCTTCCGCACGTGCGTATGAGTATAGGTCAGAGCTATGACCTCATCCTCCTCCAGATCCGGGTGCTCGACCGCGTTCATGTGTCGGACGATGTCGTGTGGCACCGACCCCCCCGTGTGCGTCGGATCTCTGTTCTGTCTGTTCTCAGCCCCGCTCTTACTCTTGGCATCCCAACCTGGATCCGCAGCCCACCGATCTATCATCTCCCCCCATACACGGTGAGATATCCAATGTGGGGGATATCTCGTCATGTCCGTCATCGGGGCACCCGCGGGCAGCGCCTTCTTCGCCCGGTCCCGTGCATCGTGGAGCCATCGGCGGTAATTCTTGCCGATGTAGGCAAAGAAAGCCTGCTGCCCCAGTACCTGCTGCTGAGGCGTGTCAAACGTGAACCCCTCCTGTAAGGCATTCAATAACACAAATTAACAACATAAAAAAAACTGTAATTTAACATTTACTAACGCTGAAAAAAATATTTCACCGTACCAGCCACTCCTCCCATAGGGCCTCCCTCGCAGCGGCATCCCAGTCTTTCCAGTACAGGCGTGGCTCGAAGAATCGGCCCTTCACAAGAACGCCGATCTTCGTCCTCGCGATATTCTCCAGGATCCTGCCAAAGAAGTAATTAAATTAATTAATACAATTCAAATATAAATTAACACCCCAAAATTTTAAATATAAGGCATGAGGTGATATTTTTAGTACTTACAGGCCCTCCTGCGTGAGCGTAACTCTCTGTTTACGCTGGGGGTCGATGAGTACCCCGCGTATCGGACCACGGCTTTGTCGAGATCCTACAAAACACAGACATTAATACAGTTCAAATATAAGGCTAGCAAAAATGTACGAAACACCGTTATCAACTATACCTAAGGTAGAACCCACGGAAGATGGAGAATGCACGCGCGTGTGGGATGAATCTACGTCGGGCTGGGGCGACGGCTCGAGCTAGGGCTGGGGCGATGGCTGGGGCCGGGGTGACGGCGATGGCTGGGGCTGGGGCGACGGTGACAGCGACGGCTGGGGCTGGGCCCCCGATTGCTGTCCGCGATCACTCTGTGCCTCGTCATCAGTAGGCAATAATGAGGTGGGACCAACCGGGGAGGAAGCAGCTCGGCGTCTAGCCAGGCCACGAATAGCCCGTATCCTATCCATAACTGACTTCATATAGATTATATACAAAGACATTAACACGTGAAAAACAATAATTTAGGCATAAATCATCATCGACACTATATATATATATATATGAACGGATGTGCAAAAACACATCAATAAACACCAAGTTCTAAAATGTTACTACATTTTTCCCGTGATGTTACAACATTACAAGTCAATCATTTTCAGTTTGCGAATCATCTTCATCACTTTCCTCGTCGCCCTCTTCTTCGTGGGACTCGTCGTCCTCTTCATCTTCTAATTCATCCTCTTCATCAGTAGACTCGGTCACATCATCTCCAACACTTTCAAGGT
This sequence comes from Escallonia rubra, assembly GCA_033065855.1. Classification (NCBI taxonomy): domain Eukaryota; kingdom Viridiplantae; phylum Streptophyta; class Magnoliopsida; order Escalloniales; family Escalloniaceae; genus Escallonia; species Escallonia rubra. The sequence goes on from JAVXUO010002004.1 coordinate 147,096, forward strand.
CTTCCGCGTCATCATCTACGACTTCTTCTCCCACAAGAAGTGTTGTTGGAAGAGGAAGATCGTCCTCCTCGTTGTTGACCTCAACAGGGAACAAGACACGTGGTTGGTCGGCTTGAAAGGAGTCTAGCTCACTGTCATATGTCACGGGCAATTTCTTGGACTTGATAGTTGTATACCAATGAGATTTGGGATTGGCGACGTCCTCCGCGTAAAAGACTTGTACAGCTTGACTAGCAAACACAAAGGGCTCGTCTGATGCAAGTCTTGACTTGACATTGACATCTACAATCCCTTGAGAGCTAACACGGATTCCTCTACTGCATGTGACATCGAACCACGTACACTTGAACATTACCAGGCGGTTTTGGGAACCCAGATATGTTAGCTCAACAATCTCATCTAGCTCTCCGTAAAAATCCATGCAATTCTCGGCATAACAGTCGCCGTTGACCAAGACTCCACTGTTTTGGGTTTGTTTTGTTCGGTCATCATCTTTTACGTTAAACCTAAACCCGTTGATGATATAGCCTCCGTAACAGGATGTTTGTTTGTTAGGGCCTTCGGCTAGTAATTTCAAGCAGGAGGCCACTGGTCTATCCATTGACTGAACCTATTATAGATGACGGTAAAAATTAAGGATAAATCAGTATACTAATTGGCCACAGAACTGTATATAACACATAATATAATTTCGTTAAATAATCTTACACGGATTTTGAACCACTGTACAAATTGTGATTTCCAATGAGATTCAAGTCCAGCGGGATCAGTGATTAAAGATTCCGCATCGAACTCACTGCAAACCAATATGCATTTGACTCGCTTAACACACACTTTCAATTATGTACAGCAATGTAAGTGAATTAAGACTTTAACTTACTCAACGAATGCCGAAACTTCATCGCAATTTAGAAGGGCATATATTGTTGCAGCACTATACTCTTCATCTGTTAGCCATCGAGTATACATTCGGCCGAACGGACTACCTGACTGCTTGAATATTGACAATTGCCCTTCCAAATTTGTGCTTGCTCCGGGATCATTTCGGCCTAGTTGATTTAACCTTGTACCAACATTAGGCCCGAAATATTGACTACAAAAGTTTACAAGTTCTTCCATTACGTAAGCCTCCGCAATTGAGCCCTCAACCCGAGCCTTATTACGGACTTTTTTCTTTAAATGGAACATGAACCTAGAAGTTTAGCGAATCGAGTTAGGTGGAATATCAATGATAACAGATGTCGCATTAAGTGTAAACGAACAACTATAACAATTTAAGGATTACCTCTCGAAGGGATACATCCACCGATATTGCACGGGTCCACCCATCTTAGCTTCATATGCCAAGTGAACAGGCAGATGCTCCATTGAATCAAAGAACGAAGGTGGGAAGATTTTCTCCAGCTTGCAAATCGTCACCACAATGTTCTTCTCAAGCACTTCCATGTTACTCACCCGGATCGTAGAAGAGCATATATCTCGAAAGAAATGAGATAATTCAGTCAAAGTCTCGCAAACAACCCGTGGCAACAGTCCCCGGAAGGCAATATGAATGAATCTCTCCATGAATACGTGGCAGTCGTGACTCTTCATCCCTTGGAACTTGCATTCCGATACATTGCAACAACGAGATATGTTGGACGCAAACCCATCCGGAAGCTTCAAATTCTTAACCCACTGACAGACCTTCTCCACTTGTTTCTTGTCTAGACAGTAAGGTGCTTTCGGAAGTATGGTCCTCCCACTGACTGTCCGAGGATGCAATTCACGACGTACACCCAACTGTTGTAGATCCCTTCTCGCTTTAAGGTGATCTTTCGATTTGCCCTTGACATTCATCACTGTGTTGAACACATTATCAAGAACGTTCTTCTCAATATGCATCACATCCATGTTGATCCGGCACACCCTTACCGTGTGGTATGTCAGTATCAAGTGCCTCCAGGTGTGAGAGTACTTCTTCACCAGATGGGTAGTCCAGTGTGACAACCTCACGCTCGATTGTCCCGTCAAATTTATCCTTCTGCCTACAAAACTGATGGCCCGGTGGCAAAAGCTTACGGTGACATCCGAACCACGAGGCCTTTCCGCCGTGCTTTAACGTATGACCGGGGTTCACGCCCATACAAGCAGGGCATGCTAGCTTCCCACGTGTGCTCCAGCCACACGTCATTCCCAATGCGGGGAAATCATGTATAGTCCACATCAAAGCAACCCTCATCTGAAAATTTTGTTTAAGGGATGCATCATATGTTTCGACTCCATGATTCCATAATTGTTTTAACTCATCAATCAACGGCCTTAAATACACATCTATGTCCTTACCGGGACTCTTCGGCCCCGGAATAAGCAACGACAAGAACATATACGGCTTCTTCATGCACATGCCTGGTGGAAGGTTGTAAGGGACAATAATAACAGGCCAACAGGAGTAAGGCGTGGTAGACTGACCGAAAGGGTTGAACCCATCGGTTGCCAGACCAAGTCTAACATTCCGAACTTCCTGAGCAAAGACTGGATGCCTGCGGTCAAACTCCTTCCACGCCTCTCCATCAGCTGGGTGTGTCAGCACATCGGCATCGTTGCTGCGAGTCTCACGGTGAGCCCTCATATGTTCAGCTGTACTGGAGGAGTAGTACATTCTCTGAAGCCGTGGTGTGACCGGGAAATATCGCAATATCTTCCATGCAATGTTTTTCTTCTTCCCTTTGTCCGGTTTGTACCTCGAATGATCACATACTGGACATAATGACAAATCCTTATTCTCTTTCCAGAATAATACACAATCGTTATTGCACGCATCTATCCGGTCATAGCTCAACCCAAGTTTCCTCATCATCTTCTTCGCGTCATAGTACGACGGCGGTAGCTTTTCACTTTCGGGCAGTATTTCTTTGATGAAGGTAACAAACTCGTTAAAACCTTTCTCACTCAGCCCGTGGTCTGATTTCAACTGTAATAACCTACTAACCGCAGACAGCCGTGTGTGTTTCGGAGCTCCATCCCACAGCGGCTCTTCCGCAGCTCTCAACAACTCATAAAACTGATGAGCCCCCTCGTTCGGCGGTTGTGGACTGTCGTTACCCCAGTCAACATTAGCATGCCCAGCATCCATAATCATATCTCGGAAATCATATCGTGCCTCCTCCCTAACTTCAGTTTGACTAGCCAGGTTGGACGACAATACTATCGTTTCCCCGTGCTGCGTCCACCTTGTGTATCCACCCATAAAACCGTACCGACGAAGATGCCATTTTACTTCAATTCTTTTTCTCCAGTGCAACAACTCACATCTACCGCACGGACACCTTATCTTATCAAGGTCAACATGTGCAGGATGCGCATAAGCAAAGTCGAGAAATTCGTCAACGCGACACTCAAAATCTTCAGCATTCTTCCTTTTCATCCAACTTCGATCGACTGACATGACGACTGAATTATCGTACTGTATACCACCTTCAATAATGACCAGTGATTAGGCATTGCCGATGTAAATATCAATGCATGAATGTTACAACATGTCTACATATTTCCCCTCCACTCTTGAACAGGTAGTGGTCCTATCCCATTCAGAAAAGCACATGTTTATAAAACAGTGAATAACTCATGCTTAGTCCCATGTCTGTGGAAAATTCGGCAGCACCTCCCCGCATTTCTCCAAGTACACCACATCGATTAGGTGTTCTAACATTCATCTAACCTTGCTCAGGAAGGTTTGACGGATGTTAGAACACCAGATCTGTATGCACCCGGAGAAACACACGAGAACGTGTACCAAATATCCACGACATAGAACATAAAGCATGAGTCAAAACACTATTTTATAAACAATTAGCTTTTCCAAACTGTCCAAACTGGACATCCAAAGGCTCATTACAAGGCATTACTTTGTAATGAGTACCTTTGAACGGGAACTAAGGGTTTCTATGCATGCATGCGTTCAGAAATTGATAAGATATGCAAGAATCTTTCCGAAATATCAAAACTGCAGAAAGATCGTTCCATATGTTACCAATTCCACATTAAATAGAACTCGTTGGCAACGAGTTGAACCATCTCGTTGCCAATGGACTTCTCAAAACAACAATTAATATAAAGAAGGCAGGGTTTGTAAACAACGAGTAATTGAACCATCTCTGGGCAACATGGAGTAATTATGGGATGTACAAGGGCTAATTAGGGCTAACTGGGTTATTAGGGTTAATTACGATTATTAATTATAGCTGATTAGGGTTGATTAGGACTAATTAGGGTTATTTAGTCCTAATTAGGGTTTAATTGTGCCGAGTAGTGATGATTAGTCCTAATTAGGGCTAATTGGGCTTAATTGGGTTATGTTAGGGCTAATTAATGTTAATGAGGGATAGTTTCGGAAAATTATAGCTGACTAGGGTTGATTAGGACTAATTAGGGTTATTTAGTCCTAATTAGGGTTTAATTGTGCCGAGTAGTGCTGATTAGTCCTAATTAGGGCTAATTAGGCTTAATTGGGTTATGTTAGGGCTAATTAATGTTAATGAGGGCTATTTTCGGATAATTATAGCTAATTAGGGTTGATTATGACCAATTAGGGTTTAATTGTGCCGAGTAGTGATGATTAGTCCTAATTAGGGCTAATTAGGCTTAATTAGGTTATGTTAGAGCTAATTAATGTTAATGAGGGCTAGTTTCGAATAATTATAGCTAATTAGGGTTGATTAGGACTAATTAGGGTTATTTAGTCCTAATTAGGGTTTTGATGGTGCCGAGTAGTGTTGATTAGTCCTAACTAGCGCTAATTAGGCGTAATTGGGTTATGTTAGTGCAAATTATGACTAATTAGGCTAACTACAATCAATATGCGCATAATTGGGTTCATTTGGGCTAATTTGGGGTAATTACAGCTAATTTGAATTTCATTAGGTTCTTAGGGTTAATTAAAACTAATTAGGCTCGTTAGAGCTAATTAGGGTTAATTGATTTACTAAAATATTGTTAATCAGGACTAATTAGGGCTAATTATAGCCAGTGCTGGAGCCACGATTAGATTCCAGGGGGTGCATGCTAAAAATGTCGCATTAATCTAACTAACCTAAATTTAATGCACATTCAACAACCTCAATTCCGACACCTCATATAGGGTGTCGATATGGTGTCTGATACGTGTCTGACACCGCCGGACACATACCGACACGTGTCTGACGTCTCCGGACACGTGTCCGACGCCTCCGGACACGTGTCCGACGCCCACTGACACGCACCTCCAGACACATCGGCATACGTTAATTTATTTTTTAAATGCTGGACACCGTCGATCAAACGTGGTGTCCGTGTCTGCGCTAACTAACATGTATCTCAATCCAATTGGGTTTCATCCTCTGTCAACAACCTCAATTCCGACACGTCATATAGGGTGTCGATATGGTGTCCGATACGTGTCTGACTCCTCCGGACACGTGTCCGAGACTTACAGACACGTGTCCGACGCCTCTGGAAACGTGTCCGACGCCCACCGACACGCACCTCCAGACACATCGGCATACGTTAATTTGTTTTTTAAATGTCGAACATCGTCGATCAGACGTGGTGTCCGTGTCTGCGCTAACTAACAGGTATCTCAATCCAATTGGGTCCCATCCTCCGTCAACAATCTCAATTCTCAATTCTCAAATGCTCAATGCAATAAAAATTAACAAAAATCACACATTCAATCCAATTGGGTCCCATCCTTCGTCAAGAATCTCAATATCTCAAATGCTCAATGCACAATTAACAATCTAAAATCATCAATTAATAATCGCAATTACTTCAAAGGCCCAGCTAATAACCTAAAATCATCGATCAATAATCACAATTCTAAAACGCACAATTAACAACCTAAAATTATCAAACAACTGATCAATGTTCAAATGGGAAAAAAATGTTCAAAATTCACATATCCGATGCGCTTGAATTATTTCAATTTAGGGTTCGATTGTATTAGGGCATTCAATTTAGGGTTCAATTAGTTTCATTTAGGATTCGGTTCGATTAGGGCATTCAATTTAGGGTTCAATTAGGGGGTTTTATTGATTCAATTTAGGATTCGGTTGATTTGAGGCATTCAATTTAGGGTTCAATTAGTTCAATTTAGGGTTCGGTTGGATTAGGGCATTCAATTTAGGGTTCGGTTAGATTGGGGCAATCAATTTAGGGTTTAATTAGGGGTTCAATTAGTTTAATTTAGGGTTCGATTCAATTAGGGCATTCAATTTAGGGTTCAATTACTTCAATTTAGGGTTCAATTAGGGGGTTCTATTGATTCAATTTAGGGTTCGGTTGATTTGAGGCATTCAATTTAGGGTTCAATTAGTTCAATTTAGGGTTCGGTTGGATTAGGGCATTCAATTTAGGGTTCAATTAGGGTTCGGTTAGATTGGGGCAATCAATTTAGGGTTTAATTAGGGGTTCAATTAGTTTAGTTTAGGATTAGATTCAATTAGGGCATTCAATTTGGGGTTCAATTACTTCAATTTAGGGTTCAATTAGGGGGTTCTATTGATTCAATTTAGGGTTCGGTTAATTTGAGGCATTCAATTTAGGGTTCAATTAGTTCAATTTAGGGTTCGGTTGGATTAGGGCATTCAATTTAGGGTTCGATTAGATTGGGGCAATGAATTTAGGGTTTAATTAGGGGTTCAATTAGTTTAATTTAGGGTTCGATTCAATTAGGGCATTCTATTTAGGGCTCCATTAGTTCAATTTAGGGTTCAATTAGTGGGTTCTGTTGATTCAATTTAGGGTTCGGTTGATTTGAGGCATTCAATTTAGGGTTCAATTAGGGTTTGGTTGGATTAGGGCAATCAATTTAGGGTTTAATTGGGGGTTCAATTAGTTTAATTTAGGGTTCGATTCAATTAGGGTTTAGGGTTAG
>JAVXUO010000761.1:0-107660 GCA_033065855.1 Escallonia rubra
ATGTTACAACATTACAAGTCAATCATTTTCAGTTTGCGAATCATCTTCATCACTTTCCTCGTCGCCCTCTTCTTCGTGGGACTCGTCGTCTTCTTCATCTTCTACTTCATCTTCTAATCATCCTCTTCATCAGTAGACTCGGTCACATCATCTCCAACACTTTCCACGTCTTCCGCGTCATCATCTACGACTTCTTCTCCCACAAGAAGTGTTGTTGGAAGAGGAAGATCGTCCTCCTCGTTGTTGACCTCAACAGGGAACAAGACACGTGGTTGGTCGGCTTGAAAGGAGTCTAGCTCACTGTCATATGTCACGGGCAATTTCTTGGACTTGATAGTTGTATACCAATGAGATTTGGGATTGGCGACGTCCTCCGCGTAAAAGACTTGTACAGCTTGACTAGCAAACACAAAGGGCTCGTCTGATGCAAGTCTTGACTTGACATTGACATCTACAATCCCTTGAGAGCTAACACGGATTCCTCTACTGCATGTGACATCGAACCACGTACACTTGAACATTACCAGGCGGTTTTGGGAACCCAGATATGTTAGCTCAACAATCTCATCTAGCTCTCCGTAAAAGTCCATGCAATTCTCGGCATAACAGTCGCCGTTGACCAAGACTCCACTGTTTTGGGTTTGTTTTGTTCGGTCATCATCTTTTACGTTAAACCTAAACCCGTTGATGATATAGCCTCCGTAACAGGATGTTTGTTTGTTAGGGCCTTCGGCTAGTAATTTCAAGCAGGAGGCCACTGGTCTATCCATTGACTGAACCTATTGTAGATGACGGTAAAAATTAAGGATAAATCAGTATACTAATTGGCCACAGAACTGTATATAACACATAATATAATTTCGTTAAACAATCTTACACGGATTTTGAACCACTGTACAAATTGTGATTTCCGATGAGATTCAAGTCCAGCGGGATCAGTGATTAAAGATTCCGCATCGAACTCACTGCAAACCAATATAGTTGACTCGCTTAACACACACTTTCAATTATGTACAGCAATGTAAGTGAATTAAGACTTTAACTTACTCAACGAATGCCGAAACTTCATCGCAATTTAGAAGGGCATATATTGTTGCAGCACTGTACTCTTCATCCGTTAGCCATCGAGTATACGTTCGGCCGAACGGACTACCTGACTGCTTGAATATTGACAATTGCCCTTCCAAATTTGTGCTTGCTCCGGGGTCATTTCGGCCTAGTTGATTTAACCTTGTACCAACATCAGGCCCGAAATATTGACTACAAAAGTTTACAAGTTCTTCCATTACGTAAGCCTCCGCAATTGAGCCCTCAACCCGAGCCTTATTACGGACTTTTTTCTTTAAATGGAACATGAACCTAGAAGTTTAGCGAATCGAGTTAGGTGGAATATCAATGATAACAGATGTCGCATTAAGTGTAAACGAACAACTGTAACAATTTAAGGATTACCTCTCGAAGGGATACATCCACCGATATTGCACGGGTCCACCCATCTTAGCTTCATATGCCAAGTGAACAGGCAGATGCTCCATTGAATCAAAGAACGAAGGTGGGAAGATTTTCTCCAGCTTGCAAATCGTCACCACAATGTTCTTCTCAAGCACTTCCATGTTACTCACCCGGATCGTAGAAGAGCATATATCTCGAAAGAAATGAGATAATTCAGTCAAAGTCTCGCAAACAACCCGTGGCAACAGTCCCCGGAAGGCAATAGGAATGAATCTCTCCATGAATACGTGGCAGTCGTGACTCTTCATCCCTTGGAACTTGCATTCCGATACATTGCAACAACGAGATATGTTGGACGCAAACCCATCCGGAAGCTTCAAATTCTTAACCCACTGACAGACCTTCTCCACTTGTTTCTTGTCTAGACAGTAAGGTGCTTTCGGAAGTATGGTCCTCCCACTGACTGTCCGAGGATGCAATTCACGGCGTACACCCAACTGTTGTAGATCCCTTCTCGCTTTAAGGTGATCTTTCGATTTGCCCTTGACATTCATCACTGTGTTGAACACATTATCAAAAACGTTCTTCTCAATATGCATCACATCCATGTTGTTTCGGATAACGAGCGTCCTCCAGTAGGCTAACTCCCAGAAGATACAAAATTTTCTCCAGTTGTGCTCTTTCCCGAACCCTGCAATCTTCTGATCCGGCACACCCTTACCGTGTGGTATGTCAGTATCAAGTGCCTCCAGGTGTGAGAGTACTTCTTCACCAGATGGGTAGTCCAGTGTGACAACCTCACGCTCGATTGTCCCGTCAAATTTATCCTTCTGCCTACGAAACTGATGGCCCGGTGGCAAAAGCTTACGGTGACATCCGAACCACGAGGCCTTTCCGCCGTGCTTTAACGTATGACCGGGGTTCACGCCCATACAAGCAGGGCATGCTAGCTTCCCATGTGTGCTCCAGCCACACGTCATTCCCAATGCGGGGAAATCATGTATAGTCCACATCAAAGCAGCCCTCATCTGAAAATTTTGTTTAAGGGATGCATCATATGTTTCGACTCCATGATTCCATAACTGTTTTAACTCATCAATCAACGGCCTTAAATACACATCTATGTCCTTACCGGGACTCTTCGGCCCCGGAATAAGCAACGACAAGAACATATACGGCTTCTTCATGCACATGCCTGGTGGAAGGTTGTACGGGACAATAATAACAGGCCAACAGGAGTAAGGCGTGGTAGACTGACCGAAAGGGTTGAACCCATCGGTTGCCAGACCAAGTCTAACATTCCGAACTTCCTGAGCAAAGACTGGATGCCTGCGGTCAAACTCCTTCCACGCCTCTCCATCAGCTGGGTGTGTCAGCACATCGGCATCGTTGCTGCGAGTCTCACGGTGAGCCCTCATATGTTCAGCCGTATTGGAGGAGTAGTACATTCTCTGAAGCCGTGGTGTGACCGGGAAATATCGCAATATCTTCCATGCAATGTTTTTCTTCTTCCCTTTGTCCGGTTTGTACCTCGAATGATCACATACTGGACACCGTGACAAATCCTTATTCTCTTTCCAGAATAATACACAATCGTTATTGCACGCATCTATCCGGTCATAGCTCAACCCAAGTTTCCTCATCATCTTCTTCGCGTCATAGTACGACGGCGGTAGCTTTTCACTTTCGGGCAGTATTTCTTTGATTAAGGTAACAAACTCGTTAAAACCTTTCTCACTCAGCCCGTGGTCTGATTTCAACTGTAATAACCTACTAACCGCAGACAGCCGTGTGTGTTTCGGAGCTCCATCCCACAGCGGCTCTTCCGCAGCTCTCAACAACTCATAAAACTGATGAGCCCCCTCGTTCGGCGGTTGTGGACTGTCGTTACCCCAGTCAACATTAGCATGCCCAGCATCCATAATCATATCTCGGTAATCATATCGTGCCTCCTCCCTAACTTCAGTTTGACTAGCCGGGTTGGACGACAATACTATCGTTTCCCCGTGCTGCGTCCACCTTGTGTATCCACCCATAAAACCGTACCGACGAAGATGCCATTTTACTTCAATTCTTTTTCTCCAGTGCAACAACTCACATCTACCGCACGGACACCTTATCTTATCAAGGTCAACATGTGCAGGATGCGCATAAGCGAAGTCGAGAAATTCGTCAACGCGACACTCAAAATCTTCAGCATTCTTCCTTTTCATCCAACTTCGATCGACTGACATGACGACTGAATTATCGTACTGTATACCACCTTCAATAATGACCAGTGATTAGGCATTGCCGATGTAAATATGAATGCATGAATGTTACAACATGTCTACATATTTCCCCTCCACTCTTGAACAGGTAGTGGTCCTATCCCATTCAGAAAAGCACATGTTTATAAAACAGTGAATAACTCATGCTTAGTCCCATGTCTGTGGAAAATTCGGCAGCACCTCCCCGCATTTCTCCAAGTACACGACATCGATTAGGTGTTCTAACATTCATCTAACCTTGCTCAGGAAGGTTTGACGGATGTTAGAACACCAGATCTGTATGCACCCGGAGAAACACACGAGAACGTGTACCAAATATCCACGACATAGAACACAAAGCATGAGTCAAAACACTGTTTTATAAACAATTAGCTTTTCCAAATTGTCCAAACTGGACATCCAAAGGCTCATTACAAGGCATTACTTTGTAATGAGTACCTTTGAACGGGAACTAAGGGTTTCTATGCATGCATGCGTTCAGAAATTGATAAGATATGCAAGAATCTTTCCGAAATATCAAAACTGCAGAAAGATCGTTACATATGTTACCAATTCCACATTAAATAGAATTCGTTGGCAACGAGTTGAACCATCTCGTTGCCAATGGACTTCTCAAAACAACAACTAATATAAAGAAGGCAGGGTTTGTAAACAACGAGTAATTGAACCATCTCTGGGCAACATGGAGTAATTATGGGATGTACAAGGGCTAATTAGGGCTAACTGGGTTATTAGGGTTAATTACAAGTATTAATTATAGCTGATTAGGGTTGATTAGGACTAATTAGGGTTATTTAGTCCTAATTAGGGTTTAATTGTGCCGAGTAGTGCTGATTAGTCCTAATTAGGGCTAATTAGGCTTAATTGGGTTATGTTAGGGCTAATTAATGTTAATGAGGGCTAGTTTCGGATAATTATAGCTAATTAGGGTTGATTAGGACTAATTAGGGTTATTTAGTCCTAATTAGGGTTTAATTGTGCCGAGTAGTGCTTATTAGTCCTAATTAGGGCTTAATTGGGTTATGTTAGGGCTAATTAATGTTAATGAGGGCTAGTTTCGGATAATTATAGCTAATTAGGATTGATTAGGACTAATTAGGGTTAGTTAGTCCTAATTAAGGTTTAATTGTACCGAGTAGTGCTGATTAGTCCTAATTAGGCTTAATTGGGTTATGTTAGGGCTAATTAATGTTAATGAGAGCTAGTTTCGGATAATTATAGCTAATTAGGGTTGATTAGGACTAATTAGGGTTATTTAGTCCTAATAAGGGTTTTAATGGTGCCGAGTAGTGTTGATTAGTCCTAACTAGCGCTAATTAGGCTTAATTGGGTTATGTTAGTGCAAATTATGACTAATTAGGCTAACTATAATAAATATGCGCATAATTGGGTTCATTTGGGCTAATTTGGGGGTAATTACAGCTAATTTGATTTTCATTAAGTTCTTAGGGTTAATTAAAACTAATTAGGCTCGTTAGAGCTAATTAGGGTTAATTGATTTACTAAAAGATTGTTAATCAGGACTAATTAGGGCAAATTATAGCCAGTGTTGGAGCCACGATGAGATTCCAGGGGGTGCATGCTAAAAATGTCGCATTAACTTAACTAACCTAAATTTAATGCACATTCAACAATCTCAATTCCGACACCTCATATAGGGTGTCGATATGGTGTCCGATACGTGTCTGACACCTCCGGACGCGTGTCCGACACATACCGACACGTGTCCGACGCCTCCAGACACGTGTCCGACGGCCACCGACACGTACCTCCAGACACATCGACATACGTTAATTTGTTTTTTAAACGTCGGACACCGTCGATCAGACGTGGTGTCCGTATCTGTGTTAACTAACAGGCATCTCAATCCAATTGAGTCCCATCCTCCGTCAACAACCTGAATTCCGACACATCATATAGGGTGTCGATATGGTGTCCGATACGTGTCTGACACCTTCGGACACGTGTCCGACACATACCGACACGTGTCCGACGCCTCCGGACACGTGTCCGACGCCCACCGACACGCACCTCCAGACACATCGGCATACGTTAATTTGTTTTTTAAATGTCGGACACCGTCGATCAGACGTGGTGTCCGTGTCTGCGCTAACTAACAGGTATCTCAATCCAATTGGGTCCCATCCTCCGTCAACAATCTCAATTCTCAAATGCTCAATGCAATAAAAATTAACAAAAATCACACATTCAATCCAATTGGGTCCCATCCTCCGTCAATAATCTCAATATCTCAAATGCTCAATGCACAATTAACAATCTAAAATCATCAATTAACAACCTAAAATCATCAATTAATAATCGCAATTACTTCAAATGCACAACTAATAACCTAAAATCATCGATCAATAATCACAATTCTCAAATGCACAATTAACAACCTAAAATTATCAAACAAATGATCAATGTTCAAATGGAAAAAAATTGTTCAAAATGCACATATCCGATGCGCTTGAATTATTTCAATTTAGGGTTCGATTGTATTAGGGCATTCAATTAGGGGTTCAATTAGTTTAATTTAGGGTTCGGTTCGATTAGGGCATTCAATTTAGGGTTTAATTAGGGTTCAATTACTTCAATTTAGGGTTCAATTAGGGGGTTCTATTGATTCAATTTAGGGTTCGGTTGATTTGGGGCATTCAATTTAGGGTTCAATTAGTTCAATTTAGGGTTCAGTTGGATTAGGGCATTCAATTTAAGGTTCAATTAGGGTTCGGTTGGATTAGGGCAATCAATTTAGGGTTTAATTAGGGGCTCAATTAGTTTAATTTAGGGTTTGATTCAATTAGGACATTCAATTTAGGGTTCAATTACTTCAATTTAGGTTTCAATTAGGAGGTTCTATTGATTCAATTTAGGGTTCGGTTGATTTGGGGCATTTAGGGTTCAATTAGTTCAATTTAGGGTTCGGTTGGATTAGGGCATTCAATTAGGGGTTCAATTAGTTTAATTTAGGGTTCGATTCGATTAGGGCATTCAATTTAGGGTTTAATTAGGGTTCAATTACTTCAATTTAGGGGGTTCTATTGATTCAATTTAGGGTTCGGTTGATTTGGGGCATTCAATTTAGGGTTCGGTTGGATTAGGGCATTCAATTTAAGGTTCAATTAGGGTTTGGTTGGATTAGGGCAATCAATTTAGGGTTTAATTAGGGGTTCAATTAGTTTAATTTAGGGTTCGATTCAATTAGGACATTCAATTTAGGGTTCAATTAGTTCAATTTAGGGTTCAATTAGAAGGTTTTATTGATTCAATTTAGGGTTCGGTTGATTTGGGGCATTTAATTTAGGGTTCAATTAGTTCAATTTAGGGTTCGGTTGGATTAGAACATTCAATTAGGGGTTCAATTAGTTTAATTTAGGGTTCGATTCGATTAGGGCATTCAATTTAGGGTTTAATTAGGGTTCAATTACTTCAATTTAGGGTTCAATTTGGGGGTTCTATTGATTCAATTTAGGGTTCGGTTGATTTGGGGCATTCAATTTAGGGTTCAGTGTTGAAGATCCCATAAGCCATTGGATTAGGACACAACAATGTTTACAACTTCACAAGCCAGCTTCACGGAACACAAGTAAGTTATATTCGAAAGTGGGTAAAGATGTTAGATATGCATATACTTGGCATGTGTTATTCAAGAGGGATTTGATTTGCTCAAGACACATGTTTGAACTAAATAAATGACCACTTCAACTTACTGCGACAATTTTTCTTTTGATTCTGCTTCTAACTTTGATTTATTAGGACTAAATGTTACTTGCTATAATGCCAGTTCATATAAACCAACCACCATAGCCTTATCATAAAGTTCATATTGATTTTAGTCCACAAATTGTAGACTATCTTGCTAACTGTTTGATCTTGGCCTGTGGGGTACTCGTTTGCTGAAGTCAGCCATTGCCCTATTATATCTTCAATCCTCTCAGGCTCTGGGCTAGACTCGAGCAGAGAGAATGATCACCAGTGAGCTCGAGTCCTAGGAGTTTGAATACATCCTGGAGCGTAGCTGTGATTTCACCAAACGCTGTCCCAAGGGTGTGACACTCCGTCTTCAGCATGAGACCAATGCTAAAAAGGCCTCGTTGTCTCGAATAATAGATAACTTAAGAGTGCTATAAGCTATCTTCAGAAGACCCACTTTCTTAATAATGGCAAGGTAGGAAGGATGAGGCAAGATATCTTCTGTCCAGGCATCCCACATGACAATAAGGGAATTGGTAGACTTGAAAGAAATAGGAGAGAAAGGCATGTTGCCACGTTCAGTATGAAAACAAACGATGGGTTCATGGAGCAAAACTGGTCATCTTCAAAGAAAGGAGCCTTGCGGTATTCGGTTTCAGATATAGCTGCACAAAGCACTAAGGCACGCTCTCTTTGAGGCCATGGTTGCAGCAAAGGAAGGTTAGGGAAAAAGGTAAGAGGACGGAAACAAGGAGCAAGAAGCCCAAAAATCGCATAAGGGATGAGGATGAGCAGTTTGAATGCAAGAATAGTTTTAACTGAAAAATGTATTTCAATTGAAAAATGGATTGCCGAAATAGAAGGGATATCATAATGGATATGCACGCGAGACCCTTCTATATGAGGCAAGGTGGAAGGTATGCTACATTTGGCTACTATAATTCATGTCATGATATTGTTAAGTGTTCAATCTCAAAACACAACTCACACACCACTCAAAACGCTCAACAAGCACACACATGTCTGCACAAGGCATCCAAACACATGCACACACATACAACACCAACATATAGGCTGCCTACGACAGCCTCTCTCCCTCCAAACCCACATATCCTCATAGCCATTTTGACCTAACTCACCAAAGGTAATTAATTGGCTCAATAGCATCCCCACCCTAACTCACCAAAGGTAATTTCCATCATTCTTCCTATGACCATTCCTTCATGACTAAAGATCAATAGAACAAAGAGCTTATACGAAATTCAGAAAGGAAAAAGAAGACATGATACAACCAAGCTTATACGAAATTCACAAGCTTATACATGATACAACCAAGCTTATACGAAATTCAGAAAGGAAAAAGAAAAAAGAAAGGAAGCTAACTTGAATGAAGAACAAAAATAATTACGTTTAGTGCACTTACCTTATGATAAAGAAGATATCTAATAGACGGCGGCAGTGGGGGCGACGGCGTTGGTGCCGCGGCGGCGGTGGAGAGCTCTTCACGCAGTGGTAGTGGCGGGGTCACCGTGGAGGGGGATCGCTGGAGCTGAGAACAGTCATGGGTGATTTTCAGAGAGAGAAACGGGGATAGAGAAAGAAGCAGATCTGGGTGTTTTAATCGAGGACTTTTAGCGACGGAATTACCCGTCACTAAAAGTCCATCGATGAATGACGAACTTTACCGACGACATTTTTAGCGACGGTATAATTCCGTCGCTTAAACAATTTTATAAACCCTCAAAAATACTAATTTTGTAAAAAAAAAATTAGCGACGACATTTTCGTAACTAAAAGACCGTCGCAAAAAAGTTGTCAGCAAAAACTTTTGTCGACGGTTCATTTCGTCGGTAATAATATTTAACAACGGACTTTTACCGACGGACTGTTCCGTCGGTAAAAATTCCATTTACCGACGAAATAGCTTCCGTCGCTAAAAACGTATTTTCTTGTAGTGCAGGTAAATAGAGAGAAAATGTCCCGGCATTAAAAACATAGGCAAGACAAAAAGAAAACAAAAATCATAGGCTATAGAATAGGTTAATAAAAAACAAAAATGGAAAACGGAGTTCATGGGAGACTTGGGTGCAATGGCGGAACTAGGATTTCATTCCAGAGAGTACAAAAAAATATATCGAAGTCCCTAATTTTTTTGATAAGTAAAATGATACACAAAAGCTGAGTACACCTTTCGATACACAAAAAACATACTAAAAAGCATCCAAAATTAAAGGTCTTATTAAATTTTATGAGAGCCACTAAAGACTCTTTACAATACAAAAAAGGTGAATACAAAATAGTTTTTTAAATATTTAAAATACTTTTTCACCTTGAAAAAAAAATTGGAATAAAATCTCAACTTCTGAACACAATATCACGTAGCTAAATAACATTACATTCAAGCTCAATATCAACTTCCCAATTTTAAAACTAAATCATATTCCAACACAATTTGATGCCAAGGAAAGTGGGTTTGTACCTATGTGGAGGTGCCACAAAGGCTACAGTCTGAGTCAACTTTCAAGTATGCAAAGTGAGAGACAGTGAGGACGGAGTAAGGGCAGAGAGCAAGGCTTCCCAGACAGGCCGTGAGGAGTGGCAGTGCTGCGAAGGCAAGGCTGAGACGAACAGGGCCGGCAGTCGACAGTCCAAGTCAGGGTCCGAGTCGGGGTCCAATGTTACGGTCCGAAGTTATGTCCAATTTTGTGTTTCTCTCTCTAGAATCCAAGAGCTCTCAAATTCTAGAGTGAGAGTGATTTTGTGAGAATGAAGAAAAAGTCCCTTTTTGAGTCATAAAGTTCACTATTTATAGGAAACAGTGTGCTTATGTCATAACGTGACATATGTCGTCCCCTGGGAGTGACACGTCACCAGGGGGTCCCAAAATACTGGTTCTCCGTTGGACTGCCAGTTCCCAAATTCGTGTTGTCTACCTCACACAGCGTCGCTCTACCTGTCTGAGAAGACTAACCACACCACGGTAGCATGATCAGAGTAAGCTCGTTGCTCCAGCCACCGGTCCAAGCCCTTACTGAATCCCATAAGATGCGTCAAGAGACACATAGATAACCTGACAGTGCTGAGGGTTGCCCCTGTAGCCAACTGCCAGGTGGACTAGGCGTGATGCCCTCTGAGGACCTGTTCCCGTCCCGGAGTGACCCGTGGGTCATTGCCCTGGTGGTGTCGATGATTAACAGTAACATGAGTGGACATGCTCGCAGCTCAGTGCTTAGAGTCCGCTGCGAGGGGTCCTCATGCCGGAGCCCCCCGTGATTGTGATGGTGATGGCTTTAAGGTTGTGAGCCCATCCCGCTGCAAGGGGTCCTCATACAGGAGCCCCCCGTGATTGTGACGGCGATGGCTATAAGGTTATGAGCCCATCCCGGTACGAGGGCCGAAACCCCCCTATGATTGAGACGACGATGGCTATAAGGTTGTGAGCCCATCCCGGTACGAGGGCCAAAGCCCCCCTGTGATTGAGACAGCGATGGCTATAAGGTTGTGAGCCCATCCCAGTACGAGGGCCGAAGCCCCCCCGTGATTGAGACGGTGATGGCTATAAGGTTGTGAGCCCATCCCGGTACGAGGGCCGAAGCCCCCCTGTGATTGAGACGGCGATGGCTATAAGGTTGTGAGCCCATCCCGGAAGCATGTAACATGATTGTGGCGCATGGGTGCGGTGCCTACAGCACGAGACAATACCTGGTGCCGGGGCACATGTTATGAAAGTGGCGCACGGGCGCGGCGACGAACGTCGCGGAGACAATACCTGGTTCCGTGGGCACATATCATGGAAGTGGCGCACGAGCGCGGCGACGAGCATCGCAGAGACAACACTTAGTGCCGGAGCACGTGTTATAAAAGTAGTGCGACGACGAACGTCGCGGAGCAATACTTGGTGCCGGGGGCACGTATCATGGAAGTGGCGCACAAGCGCGGCGACGAACGTCACAGAGACAATACTTGGTGCCTGGGCACGTGTTATGAAAGTGGTGCAACGACGAACGTCGCGGAGCAATACTTGGTGCCAGGGCAGGTATCATGACAATGGCGTACGGGCTCGGCGATGAACGTCGCAGAGTCAATACTTGGTGTCGGGGCATGTATCATGAGAATGACGAGTAGGCGCGGCGACGAACGTCGCGGAGCAATACTTGGTGTCGGGGCACGTATCATGAGGATGGCGCTTGGGCACGGCGACGAACGTCGTAGAGCAATACTTGGTGCCAGGGCACGTATCATGAGGATGGCGCCCGGGCGCGGTGACGAACGTTGCGGAGACGGCGCACGGGCGCGCGTCGGGTGTCCCAAAAACGGGATGTGAGCTGAGTATACCTGTCATAACAAGATAATGAATGCAACATGTAGTAATGACAAAGTCGGGAGTGATGGTATGTGGTCGTCGGCGACAGGTCATTCGGCGATAGCGCGCGACTTTGGGCGATGGGCATCGCGAGAGCGATGTGCGGTCACGGACGACAGACGTCACGAGGTTGATGCACGACGGACATGGTGAGGTTGATGCACGACGGACATCGCGAGGTTGATGCATGATGTACGTCGGGAGGTTGATGTACGAATGCCTGTAAACATCACGGAGCTGCAAAGACTCAAGAAAACCAGTACGCGCGGGAGGGGAGGCCATAGGCCAAAATTGGGGGAAGGCCAAGGCCACCACCCCTGGGGAGGCCGAGGCCGACCCTAGGGGGTGGCCAAGGCCAATGGCCAACTCCCATGAAGGGAGGCCAAGGCCACTCCCCCTTCAGTGAACTTTGGGCGCACCGACGATAGGTGTTTTGATGAGCAATGGCAAATCCGAAAGTTGTGTTACGACGAGCATGTCGACATGAATCGTACCCATGTGACGAATAAGGTGCCAAGGTTACGTACAAAGCATACGAAGCAAAAAAAGTGCGAAAAGGGGTATGCGAGAAAGGGCTGAACCACCAGGGGAAATGGCCGAGGCCGACCCCTCCTGGAGGCTGAGGCCGACCCCCTAAGCATGGGGAAGGCCGAGGCCGACCCCCTGGGGCTGGCCAAGGCCAAATGGCCAACTCCCATTTTTGGAGCCCAAGGCAACTTATTCTTTTTGCAAACTTCGGGCGCGCCGTCTGTAGGTGTTTTGATAAGCAATGATGAATCCGAAAGTTGCGTTGTGACGAGCGTGTTTCTAAGAATCGTACCCACATAGCGAACAAGGTACCAAAGTTACGTACGAAGCGTACGAAGCGAAAAAAGTACGAAAATGGGGTTTGCGCGAAGGAGTGAACCACCAGGGGAAAATGGCCGAGGTCAACCCCTCATGGAGGCCGATGCCGACCCCCTAGGCATGGGGAAGGCTGAGGCCGACCCCCTGGGGTTGGCCAATGCCATTTGCCCCTTGACCCCGTTACTCCAAGTGTGCAGTCGGCCGATGTTTTTGGTGAAAAGGTTCTTGGGTGGTTTCGGTGTGACGACATGCTACCGTGAGTCACGTTGATGTAAAATAATTGGTGACTAAGTCGCGCGTGAGGCGTGAGAAGCAAAGAATGCATGTGACTTGGACGTGCGCACTTTGAACGGTTCGATGCGTTAAAAAATTGACCGCTGATAATGTCGACATGTTCGCGTGAAATGGGACCCCAATTAGGCCCTTGGGTACGACCAGAATAGGTTGGGAACACAATTTTACAAGCTCGGGACCAACCTCTTAAGTTCAAGCTCAAGATCAACCTCTCAATCTCAACACAACATCATATAGCTAAATAACAATACATTACAAGCTTAATATCAACCTCCCAAGCTCAAGCTCAAGCTCAAGATCAACCTTCCAATCTCAACACAACATCACATTTCAACACAACAATACATTTCATCTTCCCAATTCGAAAACTAAATAACAAACAAGCTCAAGATCAAGCATGAATATCTTGAAAAAATCAACAAAAAACATAAATTTACGCAATTAAGAATTGTTTATGCAGCAAATTAGGAATTAGGAAAGCAATTAGGAACTAGGAAAGCAAATTAGGGAAGCAAATCAATTAGGAGGTAGCAAATGCGTACCTCCATTTGATTGTTGGCCGGTCACAAGTCACTGCCGATGGAGTCCAGAGTCCTCGTCGTCGTTGCCGGCAGAGGGATGTTGGCCGGTGGAGTCCTCATCGTCATCGTCGTCAGTCACTCGCCCAACTCAGCATCGCCGGTCTAGATATGGAACAAGAAGGCCGGTCTTCTCTCCAATCTCTCGGCTATCTTGATTGAGGCCAAATAGAGCCCCTTTTGTGTCGCCGTCCGACCATTACCCATCGGTGAATGGGTGTTTGAGTGAGAGTCGACAGAGAGAGAGGCAGTGGTCGATGGAGTGAGCGTCGGGTAGATATACAGACCAGGTGAATAAAATTTCTTTTTTAAAGTTCAGGGGGTACATTAGCCACCCTGGTGACTACATGGTTCCGCCACTACTTGGGTGTTCGTTGTCGGCTGCTTCTTTGGCTTGCACACCTCGACTATTAGGCTGTGTTTGGCGCGCGGGATAAGATCTCAGATATGATAAAAATAATCCTATCTGGCGTTTGGACACGCACTCAGTCCCTGGATAAGAAATCCTTTGGACTTGTTTTATCCCACTTGAGTGGGATAATTCTATACCTAGGGGGTGGTATAAAATTCGTCCTGATGGGTTTGGACTAAAATGAATGGGACCCACCTCACTTTTCTTCCTCTTTCCCTTCAACGCCATATATACATATACATATACATTGTATATATACATATATATATATATAGATATATATACGTATGTGTGTGTGTGTATATACATGTGTGTATATATATATATACGTATATATGTATATATATATATATATATATATATATATGTGTGTGTGTGTGTGTGTGTGTATGTGTATATATATACATATATACGTATATACACACATATATATATATATATATATATATATGTATATATACACATATATATGTATATATACACATATATACGTATATATGTGTATATATGTGTGTATATGTGTATATATACATATATATATACATATATATATATATATATATATATATATATATATATATATATATATATATATATATATATATATATATATATATATAACGCTCTCAACGGATCAGCTCCATATGTATATATATATATATATATATATATATATATATATATATATATATATATATATATATATAGGGAGCTGATCTGTTGAGAGCGTTAGCAAAATAAGAGAAGTTGCAACCGCGATCTGACCGTCCATCCTGAAAGATGGACGGCCCAGATCGCGCCTTTTTTGAAAATTGTCAGTCGTCCGCCATACAGTAACGCGGACGGGGTTTCTAACCTTTTTGCCCCTCCGCGCCTGTCTGCTACACTGTATGGCGGAGGACATTAAAGTCCTGATGGGAGACAGCAAAAAGACGTCCGCGATACAGTGTAGCGGACGTCCCCTAGGCTGTCACCTGTCAGGGCCTGTCCCGTCAGTTCTTTTCGACAATGACGGTTATCTTGTCCTTATCTGTCACGTCAACAGTGTCCGCTACACAGTGTAGCGGACGTTATAGCTATCTGCGATACTGTATCGCGGACGT
The DNA here is from genome assembly GCA_033065855.1 of Escallonia rubra. Lineage (NCBI taxonomy): Eukaryota > Viridiplantae > Streptophyta > Magnoliopsida > Escalloniales > Escalloniaceae > Escallonia > Escallonia rubra. Next base: position 15,015 of record JAVXUO010000761.1, read on the forward strand.
AATAGCCATCCGCGATACTGTATTGCGGACGTTCAATATACGTTCAAAAAACAGTAACTACGACACTCTTCTCCACTCTTTCTACTCACAAAATTTCCCAGCGGCATTGGCAAGCTGATCGGCGCAATTCCGTCTTAAGAACATCTTTAATACCCTAAATCAATCACGTAAGTTCACAAAATCTATACTTTATTTTGTTTGTAATCGATAGTTGTGATGAATATTGCGTTTTATATATGTATGTTTTTGTTCATGTGCAAGCGTTTGTAAAATCCGATTCTGTATATGTATATATATCTATTATACATATGAGTATATATGCTAACATTGTATACATTTTTTGCATGTGCTTGCGTTATATGTAATATGCATGTGCTAGCTTTTGTTTGTAATCGATAGTTGTGATGAATATTGCGTTTTATATATCTATGTTTTTGTTCATGTGCTGGCGTTTGTAAAATCTGATTTCATATATGTATATATATCTATTATACATATGAGTACATATGCTAACATTGTATGCATCATGCATGTGCTTGTGTTATATGTATTATGCATGTGCTAGCGTCGTATTTTTGCGAGCGATAATCAAAATCCAAAACTTAAAATCCAAACTGAGAAGGTTTTTTCATAATTTCAGTTGCAAAAAATGGAATTTAACCCTGGACCAGAAGACACATCCGTGTTATACGACCAAGCCAACCATATCAATATGCTTATATGGGATAGTGGAGTAAGATACATTATTTATCGACTTTCTTATTCTTACGAACGTTGTATATACCGTTTGTTTTGCTTAAATTGTATTTATTAATTCGTAGGAAAGAGAACTTCTCAACACTGTAGAAGTATCTCGTGAGTTCACATCGTGGAAACTGAACACCGCCCAGAAAAGGATACTGCGTGGAATTGGGTTTGGGATTTTCACGTATGGGCAGATATTTCAACAGCTTGACCGGGCCTTGATAGGTGCCCTTGTTGAGAGGTGGAGAAGTGAAACGAATACGTTTCACTTCCCGCTCGGAGAGATGACAATTACCCTAGAAGATGTAGGGTTCATCTTAGGGTTGCCGGTGACGGGGCGGCCGGTAATTGCTCCTCCGTCAGAAGCAACGAATAAGAGAACCACTAGGGACTTCTTAACTTCGATACCCCAGGATCAATTTAGCAGTGGTGGTATCAAGTTGAAGTGGTTGGTAGATACCTACGGGGTTTTGCCGGAAAACTATACGGGCCGTGACCTTGTGCTGTACACACAAGCCTTCCTCTGGTGGGTGGTGGGGGCAATATTATTCCCAACGACGTCGAAGAACACGGTCAGCGTGAGATATTTACCGTTGTTGGGTAACCTGGCGGAGGTTGGAGATTATGCATGGGGTGCAGCGGTTCTTTCGTATCTGTACCGAGCATTGCACAAGGCAACGAGGCCCGACTCCAAATCCATATGTGCATGTCTCTCGCTATTGCAGGTATATCATATAAATCATGTCTTTGTTATTGTTTTTTTTGTTTTTGCTTTAGTTGAATCGACGATATAAATATAATTTGCCCATGTTCTCAGGTGTGGTCTTATGAACACCTTGCTCCAGGTGCACCAACGCGTAAGGATGGAACCGATAGAGTGTGGCCTCGGTTGCTTGCTTGGGAGTACAGCCGGAAGAATAACCACTACCGCAGGAGAGTCGATCCCCATCACAACATCACGTACTATCGAGGGGAGTTCGACCGCCTATCTCCGGACCAATTGCGTTGGGCACCGTACATACGTTTGGCGCGACGGGTAGAAGAGTCGTTCGTCTTCACGCTCTCCGGGTTGCAGCGCACACCCCTCATCCACTTCGAGGTCGCAGAGTGGCAGCTGCCAGACCGAGCAATGCGCCATTTTGAGTTGGAGCAGGGTTTGCCAGCCGGTGCCCCAGATATGAGGGTTAACAGGGACCCACCGGATGTCGGGCGGTTTGGCAAGGCCAATGCGCAAGAATTGTGCGCGGCCGAACTAGAGCTCTGGACTTCTTGGCAGGACACACTGGCGGCCATCGTCTCGGAGCCGGACCCCGTTATCAGCATCGAACAGTACGATGAGTGGTACTACCGCATCACGCGGAGGAGAGTAGCCCCAGTGAACTTTGAACGCGGGGAGAGGTATGCGCCTAGGGGTCAGATCGACGAGCGTATGGCATACAATCTCGTAAGTTGCCTAACTAGTCTGACTTGTCTTGAATGTGTTGAATATAAATGTCTGATTAAAGTTACTTATTTGTTATCTCTTTGGATGTAGGTTAATGCCTCGCTTGCATTCTTCCAGAAGTTGAGTGAGCGGAAGGATCTGATGAGCGCAATGGGCGAGGATCTTCGCCAACAGGCTGCTGCACTGGCTTTAGGCTGCGGGAATTTTGTGCGACAAGCATCGGGACAGTCTTCGGTCGATAGCCCAGGAATGGGTTATACGGGCGTCAGCCCGTATAACGTTGATCCCTCCGGGCAAGCTTCAGGGGTGAGCCAGGGAGTTGGTGGTCCCTCTGTACCGGGGATGGGACATGCTCAAGCGTCGTGGGCCGATTACAGCGGCCCGACCTTCAATTTGTTCCCGGAACCCCAACCCCTCTCTCAGAGTCAAGTCACGCAAGACTGGCCTTACGGTTTCAACGAGGCACTGCCTATTGTCCCGTGGGCGGGACCACTTGGCGGCCCCGAAGGGCAATATCAGCCGACAGAAAAAATGGTCGGCGAGCAATATCAGCCGGTCGGGGCCCCCGAAGGCGATTATCAGTCGGCCGGGGCCCCCGAAGGGGATTATCAACTTGTTGATCCGTTGGTTGGAGGCCAATTTCTTCCGTTGCTCTTGCCCCCCGGCGGAGGGCAAGAGCAACCGGTCGACCCCCGAGGGCAATATCCGAAAGGGCATCCAGCCAGGCCCCTGAAGCAGCATAAACATGACCTAATCCGAGCCCATTATTTTAACGCCCCCCCCCCCCCAGACAATGCCTCGTGAACAAACTGTCCTCGCTGGCGCCGGGAATTTGGTTAGACAACTTTGTCATCTTGCACTACGTGCAAATTCTGAGGCAAAGGGGTCGGGAGCAGCCTAACTATAGTCCGTGCATTTTTATCCTCGATGCTTAATTTCATGGCATCCTAGTACAAGAGTGGGGTGACTGGGACAAGGCGAGGAATCAGGCGAGAAAGGGGAAAGCCCAGCTCCAGTGGAGACCGTCCGCTAACCTATAAGCATATCTTGCTCGGCCGAGTCCAGCAGAAGCAAGTGTGGTGGACGTGTTTCTAATCCCATTTATAGTGAATGCCCACTGGTACTTGGTTTGCTATGAACTGGTAACGAATACCGTATCAGTCCTCGACAGTCTCTACGATGATACCCCCATGATGGGTGTGATTGAAATGTACCGAGGCTTAGGCCAGTTGGATGCCATGGTAAGATCCTGTTTCCTTCTTATTGTAACTTGCATATTGCAGAACTGATTAATCTTATTATGTTTGCTATGTTTAATGTTTAATGCTTATTATGTTTCTCGCAGAATCTATTTGCTACCATGGTTAATAGTAAGCGTCGAGAGAGGGGACCGGTCGATACGAAGCTTGTTCTCCGATTGAAGAGGAGTAGGCCCAAGAAACTTAATTCCTCGGACTGCGGCATCTTCGTCTGCATGTACATGGATTACATCTGTCGGTCTGAGAGCCTCAAGAAGACCGTCTGGAGCCAAGAATGCATAGACTGCTTTAGGTATAGGATGGCTTGGCAAATTATCAATGGCCGGCCTAGAGCTATTAGATTTATTATAAATCCGTGTAACGAGGGGGATCCTGCAGGGGCTGAGGGCCCCAATTGACAATGTTTGCTTATAATAACATTATATTCACTTTTTTAATTGTCCTTATCGCTGAATGCGATTGATGATTTCATTTATGTTGACTGAGATGTGATTGGTGTTGAATGCGATTGATTTGATTCACTGATATCGTTGTGTTGTTGATCTGAGTGTTTGATTTGTTCTGTGTGATTTGCTTCGACCAGGGGGAAACAAAGTGTAAAATCCAAGTGAGACTGTGTTTCTGTTGGACTGTCCGCTATATAGTATAGCGGACATAGATAGGGCCAAAAAAAAAACTAAGTGTTGGGGACTCTTCCTTCTGCTTGACTGTCCGCTATATAGTATAGCGGACATAGATAGGGCCGAAAAAACACTAAGTGTTGGAGACTCTTCCTTCTGCTTGACTGTCCGCTATATAGTATAGTGGACATAGATAGGCCCGAAAAAAAAACTAAGTGTTGGGGACTCTTCCTTCTACTTGACTGTCCGCAATATAGTATAGCGGACATAGATAGGCCCGAAAAAATACTAAGTGTTGGGGACTCTTCCTTCTGCTTGACTGTCTGCTATATAGTATAGCGGACATAGATAGGCCTGAAAAAAAACTAAGTGTTGGTGACTCTTCCTTCTGCTTGACTGTCCGCTATATAGTATAGCGGACATAGATAGGGCCAAAAAAAACTATGTGTCGCTATATAGTATAGCGGACATAGATAGGGCAAAAAAAAAAACTAAGTGTTGGGAACTCTTCCTTCTGCTTGAATGTCCGCTATATCGTATCGCGGACATAGATAGGGCCGAAAAAAAAAACTAAGTGTTGGGGACTCTTCCTTCTGCTTGAATGTCCGCTATATCGTATCGCGGACATAGATAGGGCCAAAAAAAACTAAGTGTTGGGGACTCTTCCTTCTGTAGTTAGTAACATAAATTCCCAACATTTTACATGCTTCAAAAGATGGGATTCGCTAATTAGAATGACATGTGGATAAGTGCCAGTTGGAATGAAATCCTAACATGCAGTAGGAAGAGATATATATATCACTCTTCATTTGACATATACTCATCAGATAAGTACTGATCATTGGTTAAAATATTGTTTCTCTTGTTTGATTTGAGGTGCCTCCCACTAGCCTCGGCCATTTCTTCCACTAGTTGAAGCATGTAAAATTGTTTTCTACGCAGCAACATCCGGTTATTCTCCATACGAATTCGGCGCACAACTTTCTTACACTGCTTAACATTTCGCCTCGACATACTAAGTGAACGACGTCGCGGCATAGGTGCCCTCAGCGTGGTGAGATCTTGGTGTAGTGCTTCTGATTCCTTAACTCGATATGCCCATTCTCTCCGTAAACCACAATAATACTCTCTCGGATCCGTGTACTTCACTTCTTTGTAGTCGTCGTTCCTTTCACACAACAACCACACAGTCTCACGTCCCCGCAGACTAGAACTCCGAGGAACTCCTGCCATTTAACTTAGGCGGTTCTAATGCGATGAGCATGGCTAACATATATAAATAATCCCACACACACATACACAATATATTGGTGTGATAGCTACACAATAGTCTGCCCATCTCTGGTGACAAGACAAGTCTCTGGACATTGAAGATGACAATAGTTGGAGACAATAGCATGCCCGTGTCATAAAGTTGACAAGTCTTTGGTGACAAGACAAGTCTCTTTGGTGACAAGACAAGTCTAGTCTATTGCAGAGGCTTGTCACATCTCATAATAACAACCTGTAGCATCTCATAAAGTGGTCTCGTTTCAAAGTATATATAAGTACATGCATTGCACGAAGGGCAAAGGGCATAGAGTGATATACTCCCAATTTCATAACAACTCTGGAAATGTCATATACTCCACGAGATATTTTTGAAGCAATGGGTCGTTACTGGGCGGGCGAAGATGAATTTTACTATTCTTTGCGTCCAAGTTTGCGTTACTCATCAAGCTATGTTAATACATTACGTGCAGAATGATCTTATCGGATGAATGAATATGAGGTCTTAGTAGCTAATTCACGGCGCATGAATATACCCATACCTCGACAAAAGGCAATCAACATGCCTCGAATTATACACATGGAGCTTGAAAGGGCACTGCATCGAATACGTGAAGAAAATAATAGAATGAGAGTTCGTCAAAGTAAGCATAACTTACGTCGTATGGCACGTGATGCACATGAAGATGGAAACAACAATGAAGCACAAGTATACTGGAACATGAGCTTCGAACTAGGATCTGTTTCCGATGCTCCAGTTTCAGATGAAGATGACTGAAGATCGAGTTCTTCTAAGGCTATAAGGCCTCCGCTTAGGCCGGGGTTTGGGAAAGGTCGGAACTAGATGTCTGGTTCGTGCCAACCATTTTCTGGTCCAAGTTGCAGACAATGATCTGCACCACTATGACGTGAGATCCTCAGCTGTGCACCTTTTGTTTGTGTGTGGTTTCCGTGGTGCGTGGATGTATTACGATAATACTTCCTCGCTAATCATGTACTGTGTTAGAGACTTTAATTCTTTCTGCGGTGCCGTCCGCTTTATAGTATGGCGGATCTGGATAGAAATAGAAAAAACTTTTTGTTGTGCCGTCCGCTAGATAGTATAGCGGATAGCCCCGCATAATACATGACCAAGCAGAAATGTGCACAGCTGAGGATCTTACGTCATAGTGGTGCAGATCATTGTCTACAACTTGGGCCAGAAAATGGTTGGCACGAACCAGACACTTAGTTTCGACCTTCCCGAACCCCGGCCTAAGCGGAGGCCTTATGTCTGCTATATAGTAGAGCTAGACGTTGTAGCGTAATGCAGTTTTAATAAATTGGCGCCTGAAGACTTGTTTTAGCGACATTGTAGCATAATGCTGTTTTAATAAATTGGCGCCCAAAGACTTGTTTTGGCGACAGAATCAACAATCTCAATATCGATAAACAATAAATAACGTACGATTCACAATCAACGATCTCAATATATCGAGGGAATCTCAAATGGCACAATTAAGCACAATTAAGCGAGAAAAAATTTGGAAACATAATGAACAAGCACATAATTTTTTTTATTAATAATAAATTAGGGTTCACATTGGGGGAAAAAAAAAATTTCACAAGCGCTCCGATCAAAGATTACAACTTGAAAATCCCACCACCCCAGGTATTCAAACACTACAAAGTCCCCGAGTTCGAGGCCATGCTGGCGCACGAAGTCGTTCCAACCCTCTGCGAATTGCTTTTTTTGGGGTCGGTCGGGCTTCAGCTTGATTTCAACCTGCCTTGCCCCCTTGCGGCTATATAATCTTGCATTGTCATGAATTGCTGTAAATTGATTGGTCAAGGCTTCCGGTATGTCCTAACAAACACAATACAAAAAATAGGTTAGTTTTTAACCAAAAGATCAAACTTTTAACACACGAAAATACAGAGAAAGAGGGATGGCCTACAAGTTCATTCTCAAATCCCGACATCATGACTTTGAAAAAGTGTTTGCCTGCCAGGTGCAAGTTGCCAATAAAATCGTAGGTGGTCTCCGATCCAGAAGCCATCGAGGTCGGCGTTGAGGGGAGGACGGTGGTGTCGCCGGAGTTGTGGGTCACCGGAGATGTGGGTCGCCGTAGATGGGGTAGTGGCTTGGGTTAGATGTTCGAGACAGAGAGAGTGCCCTCAACGGACTGATAACAGCTGATTGCCCGATTTGATTAATATATATAATAGGATAGAGTTATCCGCTACATTGTATAGCGGACATGCGATGTCATCCGCTACATTGTATAGCAGACATATAAGAAAACCAAAAGTTTTTCTGCGATGTCGTCTGCTACATTGTATAGCGGACATAAAAGAAGACCAAATTTTTTTCTGCGATGATGTCCGCTACATTGTATAGCGGACATAAAAGAAGACCAAAAGTTTTTCTACGATGACGGACCCTACATTGTATAACGGACATAGATGAAGACCAAAAGTTTTTTGCCATAACGTCTGCTTCCTTCATTGTATAGGGGACTTAAAATAACCCCAAAAAATTAGGGCTCTGCATATTCGTCCGCTTCATTGTATAACGGACGGGGCTGACAAAGATAAAAAAAAAACTTAAGACTTTAGATTTGATTTGATGGCCTCTCATAGGTCCATCAGATAAAAACTTCCGGTATTCGGTCGAAAAATTATTACAAATGTCAAACTTATACAAAAAATTAAAGGTCCACTGCAGCTTGTTCGTCCTCATCTTCTTCCCCGTCTTGCAAACCCCCTGAACTTCTCCCCAGTGCCTTGTAATGGTTCCGCTTGTCGTGGTCGGTTATTTTGTTGCACAATGCACACCTTCACAACTTTTTAGGTTGAGTTGCCGTTTCAATAGAGCTTTTCATCCGCGTAGATCTCTTGCGGCCTTTCGTTTGCGATATAATTGGATCCAACGGCCGGATATCATTGTCGTCTTCCTCCCCCGGCTCGTCATCTTCTGACCCCGTCGTAGGCTCGGTGTCAACTAGATTGGTGACGGAAGCTGCTTCCAACTGGTCGACGATGGGCTCTTGCTGCTGAGCTACCTCGAGGAGATGTTTATAACCGACCATTGTAGCAGCAGCCTTTACGGACAAACGGGTGAACATCGTCACCAGATGATTATACCGCAACGTCTCTGATTCTTCAAAGTCAGTATACGGGTGCTCCGGAAAGGCAATGGTACCGTGCAACCTGTTTGCACCTTTCGTCCACCGTGGCAAGACGTATTGATCGGGGATTGTCCTGATATTCTTCTGGGTGAAAAATCGTAGAATGTGTCTACACAGGATGCCATGGAACTCAAACTTCTTGCAAACACATGTCACCGAGTCCGTCAATGTGTCGTGGCTCACCGTATACATTCTGCGCAGCTTCTCAGGAACGAGGTCATTCACGAGCGAATAAACCTTGTACTCACGCGTAGACTTTTCTGCCACCTTGTTTATACAGTATCGTCCCGATTTCTGCAGCTCTACTTGGTATAGCAAGAAGATCTCCTTCGTATAGACTTTGGCACCGTTCAGCTGCAGCGGGGTCTCAAGCAACCTTCTCCTCTGTTTGTACGTGGTTGTAAAGTCTGCAGCCCTTTCTTTCACGAACAACGACGCAACCGCTTTCTGTGCGGATGTGACGAAACTCTTCAAATTAGTAGCGGTACCCACGTAACTATCGAACGTGGCATTCATAGATTCACTCATGCTCGTCGTTTTCATGCCCGCATGCCCGCAGAAAAATACGCCCTCGTGTAAACGCCAATCCATTACTCTTTGAGCTCGTACAAGTGCTGGAGCCACCCGTTGTCTTGCAATGAGTAATCCTCAACAAGCTTTTCCCACCTCTCCTCAAATTCCTCAATCGTTAACGACTTGCTAACGCACGTGTCAAAATCATGTTTAAAGTCTGGAAACTTTGCGTACACGTGATGCAAACGTTCGGGGTATTTGTTGCTTATGTGACAAGTGCACAAGTTGTGTCGAGTATCTGGGAAGACGGTGGCAATAGCCTTCTTCATTGCCAAATCTTGATCGGTGATGATTACGTTGGGTGCTTTGAAGTTCATGGCTTCCAGCCACGCCCTAAACAACCATTCAAAAGAACTCTCACTCTCGTCCCTTAACAAGGCGAACCCGAATAGGATGGAGTGATAATGATGATTGACCCCCGTGAAAGGGGCAAACGGCATCGAGTACTTGTTGGTACGGTATGTGGTGTCGAAAGTCACGACATCCCCAAAATGCTTATAAGCAAGCCTCGAACGACCGTCGACCCAAAAAATTGTGCTAACTCGATGCTCGTCGTCAAGTTTATAATCGAAGGTAAACTGCGGGTCCTCCATCTGCATCCGTTTCAATAGGCTCATTGTGGATTGAGCATCATTGAGGTCATACGCGGCTCGTCTATGGGTTCGGACCGCGTTACGAACATCTGTCGTGTTAAAGTTTAAATTTTGAATTCCCCCGGCCTGTTCAGCAAGAACATTAATCATGTCGGTAGGTCCTAGCCGCGCATCGCTCATTGTGTGAATTAGGCTCCTCGCGACCTTACCCATCTTCTTGTGTTGATGCATCTGACTCACCTTAGAAGGGGTTACTAACGGGTGATTGTGTGCCAGTTCCAGGCTGCTAATAAGCCAATGATCTTGCTTGGCTTTATAGCTTACGAACATCTTGACCTGGCAATTCGTTCGCGCAAAGAAGTCCCGTCTTCTGCGCGAATATCCTATTTCGTCATCACTGTCATCGTTGCCTACGCGTGTCTCATTTTGCACTGGGTTTCTGCCCCTATGGCACTCGTATAAGCGAGAGCATATCTTTTTCGTTACGTTGCTCGTTCTTGAAGTCTTTATTCTAATGCCAAATCCAACCCTCAATGAATACGCTCGAAAACATTCTCCAGCTTCTTCCAATGTTTGAAAGGTTCGTCCTAGATACGGATCACTAGCATCTACGGGGGTGTTGGAGCTCGACACGAAATCAGACATTGTGAAACAAGACCTATGTAGAAATATAGACTACGCTTAACAATCAAATGACATTTTCAACTGAAAATATTACCTAAAAATTATCTTGACGAATAGACCAATTTAAGATGACAAATATACCATATACATAATCTTAAAAGTCTCCCATTTTGCTAATTATAGATTTATTGAACATAACAAATTAAAATTACTAAGATAAATAGACAAATTCATCATGCCAAAATACAACAAACGTATCTCAAAAAATTCGAATTTAAATAGGATAGATATGCCGAAGTTAGCGCCCCTCAAAAAAATCAAAATTAACTACAATAAACTTCTTTGAAGTTAACAAATTAATTTCTAGAACATCACAAGTTGATGAATAGAGTGACAAATTTCTAGAACATCATCAAATATTTATACTTTTTTGTCCAAAATATATATATATATATTTATATATATATATATATATATATATATATATATATATATATATATATACTTCATCAATCAATCTGCCCAGAAAATATTTGAGTTCAGAAACTAACCTTGCTTGACTGAAGATTAAAGCAAGTGTTACTCGAAGCTTGAGGGCAGCCGAAAATGGAAGCAAGTGAATTCGAAGGAGAAGAAAATTTTGCCGAAAGAGCTGAGAATTAGGGAACTCTGGGGTATGTGGGAAATAATGTCCGCGATACTGTATAGCGGAAATTATTCCCGACACTCTGACACGTGCAGAAACTGTCAGACCTGACAAGAGACTCTCTTCCCTTTCGACGGGACAAGCCCTGACAGGTGTCAGCCTAGGGGACGTCCGCTACACTGTATAGCGGACGTCTTTTTGTTGTCTCCCATCAGGACTTTAATGTCCTCCGCCACACAGTGTAGCGGACAGGCGCGGAGGGACAAAAAGGTAAAAAATCTCGTCCGCCATACAGTATGGCGGACTACTGACAGTGTTCGAAAAAGGCACGATCTGGGTCGTCCATCTTTCAGGATGGACGGTCAGATCGCGCTTGCAACTTCTCCTATTTTGTTAACGCTCTCAACGAATCAGCTCCCATATATATATATATATATATATATATATATATATATATATATATAGATATATATACGTATATATATACACACACACACACACACATATATATATGTACATGTATATACGTATATATATGTACATATATATATATATATATATCTGTGTGTATATATATATACACACACACACACACATATATAATATATATGTACATGTATACGTATATATATATATATATATATATATATATATATATATATATATATATATATATATATATATATATATATATATATACATATTGTGATACCCCAGAAAATACCAAAAATTAATCTAACCGTAAGTTTGATTAATTAAGGGGTGCTATTTTTATTAAGTAGCAATATGTTGGTGATGATTAAGTGTTAAGGAGCTAAATAAGGGGGTTAGTGTGGCCGTGGGGGTTGAAATGTTATTTTGAAAAGTTAATGGGCAAAAATGTAATTTTGAAAAATATGATGAACGGGGATGCATATCTTTATTAAGTAGCATCCTTTTGATGATAATGAGGTGTTAGGGGGCTAAATGAGGGGTTAGGGTGATTTTGGGGGTCAAATTGTAATTTTCAAAAGTTGAGGGGTCAAAATGCAATTTTAGAAACTTGATGGGCCAAAGTGCAAATTTTGAAACTTTGCAAAATGTGGCATAACCTTGGGAAAACAGGTCATGCACAATGGCCACCTCCTGCTTGCCATAACCTGAGTCATTGTGGAAAATTATAAAATATTGATGGATCGAGATTAATGAGGAAAATATAAAAGGAAAGTTTGGGGAGGAAAATAGAAATAAGAAGAAGTGAAGAACAGCTGAAAACGTGCCCAGTAGCAGCCACGGGAAGGAAGGAAAAAGAGGAGGAAAGAAAGGGAAAAAGGAGGAAGAAGAAGGAGGGGAAGGAAAGAAAGAACAGAAAAGTTGAATTCGAACCCCAACGGGGTATGATCTTGAACCCAAAAGTGTGGAAATTGATTGAATTCGTTTGAGAATATGGTACATAAAGATGTATATATCTCTCTTTATATATTCGGTTATGTACGAATTGATTGGAAATGGAGAATTTGGGATGAATTCTGGTTGGAATTATGAATATAAGACCCTAATCCAACAAGAAAAGAGAAAACGAACTAGGGTCTTGGATTGGGTTTGATTTTAGGGTGCGTGGTTGGGTATTTCAGTGGGTGTTCTTCATCCATGGTGGGTTTGATTTGAATTGCGGGTGTTTAATTAAGTGTAATTGTGTCAACCGAATGGAATTAGGGTTTTAAAGTGTATTGTAATGAAAATTTAGTGGTTTAGGTGTATAAAACATGGTGGAACCATGCGAGATTGGGGATAAAAATACCCAAGTGTGTCACGGCTGAAGGAGGAAGAAGATAAGTGTGTGTGCGTGAAGGTGACCTAGTGTGTGTGTTGATGTGAATAGTGACTGTTTTTGTCACTAAAGGTGGGAATTAAGTAATCAGTTTGGAATTCTAATTTTTAAAAATAGTTAGGGTCAGATTTAGCTAAAGTACAAAAAAGAGACCCTAGTTATTTTTAGGAGACCTATGTCGTGGAAGAATTTCAGATTTTTCCGAGGTCGAGAAGGGGGTGAACGGACTCAGGAAGTTTGGAATTTTGCGGTGAAATTTAAAATACCAAACGAGCGCAGTTTTGCGCAAAAAATTTATGAGGACTCTATGATGCTGAGAAGTTCCATTTCCCAAGAATTCGGGTCATTCCGAAGGAGTTAGCCATTTTTGGCCGAACGGGCCTTTAAGCGCTCGGTCCGGACGTCGGTTCGGGATTTTTGGGTGAAAATTTTGTAAAATACTTTTTAGCTCAAGAATGAATTCAGGAGGCTTAAAATATCATTTTAAAGCACTTTTGAGATTTTTCTGATGCCGAGAACCCTCAGGGGGCATTTTGGTAATTTGCCACCCGAAAAGGGGTATTTTGGTAATTTTTCCGGTAAAGTTTTTCAAAAGACTTTTTAGTCCGGAAAGAGTTGTAAAACACCTAAGAGGTTGTTTTGAAGCAAATTTGAGGTGTTGGAGTGGTAGTGAACCGTCATGGGGTATTTTGGTAATTTGCCACCTAGAATGGGTATTTTCATAATTTGCCATGTTGACGCCAAATTTTAGGGAACGTGTGTAATTCAGCGTTCGAAATGGTGGGAAATGAGGAATGCTGTTAATACGTTGAAATAATGAGATAGTGGCTACTGCTAATGCGTTGGTAAGCTAGGTTAAGGATCCAATTATTGGATCAGATTAACAAGCTGTCGTAAGATGCTATAAATGATTAAATGGGAAGGGGTAGTATTGGGAGTTAGAGGTGTCAAAGGGCCGGGCTTGGGCCGGCCCAGCCCAAGCCCATCGGGCCTGCTAACGGGCCGGGCCGGGGCCGGGCCCAGTGAGGGAGAAAACGGGCCGGGCCGGGCCGGGCCTGGCGAAGGAAATCCTAGGCCTGGTCCAGGCCCAGGCCCTAAGCCCAATATTTAGGGCCGGGCTTGGGCCGGGCCCGGGCCTTTTTTTTTTTTTTTTCATGTTATTCAATTTTAAAGATAGGGAGTTTTAGATGCATATTACTTAAATGACCGGTCTGAACTGTTGAAACTTTGATTAAATCTTATTTAACATGCGCAACTTTCACAAAATGTTTTAATAGTAAACCAACTTCAAATTAATCAACCTAATGTTCTCAAAAATGAGAAAGTGATGAGGGCAAGCTTTGCTGATGTTTCTTGTTAGCAAATACTCAGTTTCTAGGGTTCTTTAAGTGGAAGAAACTTACAAAGGCACAATGGAATGGCCAAGATCAGCAAGTTAGGAATATCTTACCTAACAAACTTCTTGATAAAGCCTAATAACCCTGCAATTTCTTTATTCCAAATGTACAGTTTCTGAGCCCAAGGGCTAATGTAAGAATGTTTGCGAGAATATCGTTGATGATGATCTCTCATCGTGAACATGTATATTTCGCAGATTTGTTATCTCTAAACACATATTTTCTAAAAGTTATTTCAACAACATTTGAGATTGCCACCATTAAATCTTAGAAGTCTCTGGCTAAAGGTGTTCATTATAATAAATGTGTTCATAGGCCCTCCTCCTTTTATCCGGGTGTGGAACCGGCTGCTGGTAAACAAACAGGCGAAGTTACCTATTTTTTTATATATACAAAAAAATATATATCTTGCGTGTAAAAAATTATTTTATATATATGGAAAAAAGTATATTTTGTGAAAAAATTTATTCTTAAAACTCTAACAATCAAAATAATAATGCATGTCTATCCAAAATATCAGCAATCAAAGATCAAGAAATCTACAACGTCAACCAAAAGGATCAAAAGAGGAAAATAAAAACAAATTACCTAATCATCCGGAAGTACTTCAATATCCGAGTCACTGCTCTTCCTATCATCAATCGGTTTATCTTGCTCGCGGTATTTCGCATCAAGATAATCCTTCCAACATACACATAGCTCGAGCGACTCGGGGTTAAGACGACTCCTCCTGTCATCCAAAACCCTCCCGCTTGCTGAAAATGCCGACTCTGAAGCAACCGTGGAGGCTTGCACTGGCAGTACATCCCGTGCAATTTGGGATAAAGTTTTATACATGTTTTGATTTTGTTTCCAAAAATTTAACAAATTAAAATTAATCTGTTCTTGCCTTGATAAATCAGAATAATGATCAGTATTTGCATATACACCAATCTCATTAAAAGAGGAAAAATTATACGAACCTCCCGAATTAGAAGTACCTTCACCTGGTAGTTGTCTTGCTACTAGATGTTCAAAGCCTTGAAGGTATGGCGCATAATACCTCTCAGCAGTGGATGATGATGTAGCTCGCCCGCGCACGTCAGCAGAATTACGATAGAGGTTGAACAAGTCCTCAAACCTCTTGCTCACTTTTGCTGTGAGCAAGGTTGTGTCCTCTGCTGTGTAGCGCATTAATTTCGATATCTCTTGTATCGAGCCGTTCACGCCATGCAACTTTAACCTAGGATCTAAACAAGTAGCCACAGTAAAAATAGCAGGCAGTTTCCTCCAATATTTATTAAATTTTTGATCCATCACTTGTACTATTTCCCTAAAGGGTCCTATATATCTCCATTTTGTTAACATTGTAGCCATCTTCAGAATTTCTATTACAGCGAGAGGAGAGGTGGGATAGTACGTACCAGACAATAAATTGGTAGACGTGTAGAATACCTCCAAAAATTCAGCTAGGTATGTGGCCATCTGCCATTCCTCTTGAGTTGGCAAGCCGGCTGGGAACTGGGTTAGTAGAAAATGCGTGTAGACTTCTCGGTATGCCAGAATGTGTAAAAGCATGTGGTATGTAGAGTTCCACCTGTGGACCACATCTGTAACTGCTCTCCTGCGAGGCATATTATATTGAACACACAACGTTTTAAATTGTTGTGTTCTCAAACTCGAGCCATTAACATACGCTGTCATACCCCTCATTTTGAGCAGAATATCTCCTGCAGCAGCTAAACCATCTTGAACAATTAAGTTAATAATGTGACAAACACAACGAACATGAAATAATTCACCATCAAGTACAGGTTGAAGCGTCTCCTTTAAAGCTGCAACAGCAGCTTTATTATTAGAAGCATTATCAAAACTAACACTCATAATCTTATCCTTAATTTTAAATGTGTTGCATGCTTTTAATATAAGAGTAGCAATGTTCATTCCATCGTGCGGATAAGGGAAGTGCTCGAAAGCGATGATTCTCTTGTGCATAACCCAATCTGCATCAATCCAATGAGCGGTCACACAAGAATAACTAACAAAAGTATAAGGAGATTGCCAAATATCAGAAGTAAGACTAACTTTACCGTCAAATTTATCGAAATAATCGATAAGGCGTGCTTTGGCAGCCTTGTACTGTCGGAGTGCATCGGACCTCGTTGTGTTTCTATGAACCTTTTTGTACAAAGGTTGAACGTAGGTGTTCATATATCTAGAGTGCTTAGGATTATCGGCAAAAGAAAAGGCTTGTTCATCGTGAATAACAAATTCAGCGAGACCGTCTCTTTGCTCTCGCTGATTATAAACAAATAACTTACCGTCAAAAGATAACTGCGTTTGGGTAGGTTCGACGTGGCCTTGTCGAGGTGCACACCCAGGGTAATGCCTGTTAAGATGTCCATTACCACTACCGGTCGAAAATAATTTAAGACAGTACTTACATCGAGCTTTTCGGGTGTCGTCCACCGTAATTACGTCGAAATGATTCCAACACTCGGCTTTCTTCTTTTTCCCCTTCTGGACTTCTGGCACGTTATCGGAGGCATTGCTCGGCCCTTCTTCATCATGACCAGGCATAGGGTTGAGATTATGCCACTGAGTAGTAGCTTCGCCAACCGAGCTGCGTCCTTGACTATAATGCGGGGGGTCTTCATCAGGCGTGTATTCAAAATCTGGAATGTTTTGATTGAACTCCCAATTGGCTTGGGTATCTATCATAGAGCCTGTACTCATTCGTCCACGAACGAATGGTTGTGTTGGTGCTTGGATTGGTGTTTCTGATGGCCGTGGCGCTGGCGCTTGTGCTGGTGGTGGTGCTTGCGATGATGATGATTTCTTTCGTGATGACGTTGCACGCCTCATTTTGTTCAATAATCCAGACATATTTCACGCTAAACTTTGTAAGAGTAACTAAATACACAAGTATAAGAGTAGTAATAAGAAATAACAATTAAAAGAATGAACGAGTAACAAATATTAGAGAGTTAGTAATTAAAAAGAATTTAACAAGACTAGTAATTAATAAACAAGAGTACTAATTAGTAAATACTAGTAGTAATTAAAAGAATGAACGAGTAACAAATATTAGAGAGTAAGAGTAATTAAAAAGAATTTAGCAAGACTAGTAATTAATAAACAAGAGTATTAATTACTAAATACTAGTAGTAATTAGCAAGACTAGTAATTGGAGAGGAAACTAGTAGCAAAGCTTGTTGTGAGAGTAAGAAGAGAGTAAGAAGATTGGTGTGAAAAATTGGAGAGAAATGGTGTGAATTTATAGATTTTAGAAACTTCACAAAAGACCAAAATACCCCTACAAACTATCCGTTTATAGTTGTTGGGGAGGGTAAGAGTGTAAAGGAGTTGGAAAATATAGGTTAGACTAAAATACCCCCCAAACTAGCCGTTATATAGCTGTTGGGGGGGTAAAAGTGGAAGTTTGGAAAAGGGGGAGAAGAAGGGGGGGGAAAAGCAAAAGATTCAAAAAATGGTGGGGCCAAACCGGGCCAAAAACCGGGCCGCAGACCGGGCCAAGCCCGGGCCGAAACAGGGCCGAAACCGGGCCGAACCCGGGCCGGGCCAAACCCGGGCCAAAACCGGGCCGGGCCGGGCCGGGCCGTTTTCCAGAATTTTCAGGCCTGGTCCAGGCCCAGGCCCCAGGCCCTATGTGTGCGGGCCGTTACTGTTCATCCACGGGGCCGGGCCAGCCCGGGCCGAAACCGGGCCGGGTCGGGCCAGCCCGCGGGCCGCCCGGCCCGTTTGACAACTCTATTGGGAGTGCGTATATGTGGAATGATTTCTAACGAGCAGAGTATTATTTGACGCAGCTCGTTGCGATCAGAGATTGCAAGTTGCTTCGGCTATAAGCCAATCAGGTAAGGACAATACGGTTCTGATATGCTAATTCATTGTTCGATTAGCATGCCATGTTGATGACGTGTTGTTGAATTCTTGTTGTTATGATGGTCACCGATAGTCATTGTGACCGGTATATGCATATTTGAATTGTGCTGTTGAGGACTTAGGGTAGAATAAATTCCCTTGGTCCGCCCTGTTGATAGAATTTAATGAGGATGATGCGTGTCCTAGTATGCTATGATTCGATTAGATTAGATTAGATTAGCATACCTGAAGTCGATGATGATATTGTGTAGGAGTTGTTGTGTGGTGGTTGTGAGATGCCGGCAATTATTGATAGCCGATATCTCTTCTCTTTGAGAACACTATTGAGGACTTGTGGCAACTTCTCTCGAGTCCGCCCTATCGTTGATAATGATGTTGTTGAGGTCGTTGCATGTTGTTGTGAAATGTTGGCACTTATTGGTAGTCAACATTTATCTTATGTAAGAACGTTGTTGAGGGCTTGCGGTAGTCTTCTCCCAAGTCCGCCCTGTTGATGATGTCACGTTGAACTCTTGTTGTTATGTATGAACACCGGTTGATTTGTTGATCCGATATTCCTTGTTGAGCTATGTTGTTGAGGACATAAGGTGGAATAAATTTTCTCTTAGTCCGCCCCGTTAATGATGTCTTGTTGCATGGCTGTAACGTGGTTAGGGAAAGCACTCTAAATGAGCTCCCTGTCTGTTGACAGTGTCTCTTCTATTTATTTGAGACTGAGATGAACATCCCGTAAAATGGGACATCAATATGAGGAGGATGGCCTGTGAAACATGATCACTGGCAAAGAGGATGTAGGCGCGCGAGTCGAGTCTGTCATGTCTGGTCAAGTCTAGTATGTCATGTCTGAGTTGCATTGCATTTGATTTTCTTTTGATGTTAATGATTTTAATGACTTGTATTTCGTTGATGTTATCTTTTCAATTTCCTATTTTATTGTTCACGTGCATAGTCAGTCAGTCTGTCTGTCGGTCAGTCAGTCTTGTCCATGAGGAGGTGGCAGTAATGTTGTTCTATTGGGCCTTAAAGCCGCTCAGTCTAACGAAAGAAAAATTATCGTTTGACAAGTTATGTTGATGTTGAAATTTATCGACTACTCTTGATTCATTGCTATCGTTGAGATAATTATTATTCCTCCGAGTCTTTTGAATCATTTGTATACGATACTCCTCGTGTTGTCTTTACTGGGCGATTTGCGCTCATTCCTTATGTTGTATTGTGCAAGCTATGAGGTTGATCAAGGAGAACCTTCTAGAAAGGAAAAAGAAACAAGCTAGAAAAGTTGAGTAAGGGGATCAGTTGTGTGAGGTAAGAACAGTTAGGAAAGGTGGAATGAAGAATGTGTTGCGAGATGGGTTGATAAGAGTCCTACGACTACAGTCGTATACTAGGTTGTATACTTTCATGTTGTTTAAAGACTTGAAAGTCTTCTGTTGCAGTATGATGTATGTTTGTAAGAAAATTTTTGTAAGGACGCAATTTGGAGCGTCTATTAATGATGTAGGAGTATGAGGATGTAGTTGCTCTGTATTCAGCACAGGGTTTTGAAAGTGATTATGGTTGATAACTCAGCCTGGTGATGTCACTTGGGTTGAGGGTGTCACACATATATACGATATGTGTGTATATATATATATATATACATATATACGTATATATATATATATATACACATATATATGTGTACACACATATATACGTATATATGTGTGTATATATATATATACACACATATATACGTAAATATGTGTTATACGTATATATGTGTATATATATATACGTATATATGTGTATATATATATACATATATCTATATATATATATCCACACACACACATATATGTACATGTATACGTATACATGTACATGTATACGTGTATGTGTGTGTGTATGTGTGTGTGTGTGTGTATATATATATATATATATATATATATATATATATATATATATATATATATAAGGAGTTGATCCGTTGAAAGCGCTAGCAAAATAGGTTAAGTTACTAGTGCGATCTGGCCGTCCACGCGCGATCTCTGGACGGTCCAGATTTTTTTTTTTTGCGTTTTTTTAAAGTACGTCTGCTGCATTATGTAGCGGATAATTTTTTTGACAAAAATACCCTCGAGCTCCATCCGCTACATTATGTAGCGGACATAGACAGTACTTTTTCCATGTTTGAGACAGTGCCCGTCCACTACATTATGTAGCGAACAATTGAGGCACCACTTTCCAGACTTTTTTTTTCTTTCTTTGTCCTTTTTTCTTTAGTATTCTGACACTCTCTCTCTCTCCATCAATTTTCTGACTCTCTCCTTTTCTCTGTCTCTCTCTCTCTCCTAAAGAGGAGAGATTTCATTTCACTTTCATTTCACACACACTCTCTCTCTTTCTCTCTCTCTCTCTCTCTCAATCTCGACGGCGGCAGCTATGTACGCGAGGAAGCACAACAAGAAGAGAGGTGACGACATGATTTACGGTGCAATCGATGAGCACGCCGACGGCGAGCTCCGTCACCCGGACGACCAAAATGGCCTTTTGCATGAGGGCGATGAGTTCAATAATGGGGAAAGGTTTGCGGCTTTGAGCTCACTGGTTCTTGGTTCTTCATCACTGCTGATGCCCACAACTTCGACGCTACCAATGTGGCCTTCTGTGGCTTGTTCATCACCTATGGGTGGGAACCTGTGGAATAGCAAAGTCAACCTTACAGAGGTGAAGGCCTTTGTGGTTGATCGGAGGGAAATGATTGAACGGTGAACTGTCCAGATCTGGCCGCGTAGGTGTTGTTGCGGCCGGCGTGACCAAAAAAGGAGGCGGTGGTAGCGTAGCCCCTTGGTAGCTGCAGATTTTGTTGTTGTTGTTAATATTGTTGTCGGCAGATGATTGTTCATACACACTGGATGGTGACTGCTTTACGGCATTAGTGGTAGCTTCTTTGGGGCGTCGTTGGGTGGTAACGCCGTCGATGATCACCAATGGGTTCCGAGGTAGCTTGAGTTTGGCCGGTGGTGGTTGGTGGCGACGACGTCGATGTAGATGGTGGTGTTGGGTATTGTACTGCACAATTACCTTCTTCTTGTTCAGTATATAAAACCCAAATTAACATTTGAATTGTATCTTTAATTTCAATTTGCTTTGGTTTTGATCCATGAACTTTGTTAAATGGTTGTTTAGTTGAGGGAGAATAAAGAACATCTTGTTTGCTTGGAAGCTGTGAATAAGGAAGATGAACCAGAAAGAACATCCCCTTTTGGCAGAGACTGCCATACTGCCATTTCACATTTCACGGCTCCATCGTCCGCTACATAATGTAACGGATGGGCACTGTCTCAAACATGTCAGAATATTAATCAGACCAAGGAGAGAGAAAGAGTCAGAAAAAAAAAGTATTGCCTCTGTCCGCTACATAATGTAGCGGATGGAGCTCGAGGGTATTTTTGTCAAACGAATTATCTGCTACATAATGTAGCGGACGTACTTAAAAAAAACGTAAAAAAAAGAGACGTCCGCTACACTGTATAGCGGATGCCTTTTTGTTGTCGCGTGTCAGGACTTAAATGCTATCCGGGAAACAGTGTAGCGGACGGGGCGGAGGAGCAAAAAGGTAAAAAAGTCCGTCCGCGACACTATGTCGCGGACGACTGACAGTATTTGAAAAATGCGCGATCTGGGCCGTCCATCTTTCAGGATGAACGGTCAGATCGCGCTTGCAAAATACCTCATTTTGCTAGCGCTCTCAACGGATCAGCTCCCATATATATATATATATATATATATATATATATATATATATATATATAGGGTCAATCCACATCCACTGGTGGATAATATCCACCTAACCGCAACACTTTGTTGCGGTTGGTTTTCTTCTTCCTATCCCCCCCGGTTGGTTATCCCCCCCCCCCCCCCCCCTTTTTTCTTTTTTTCCTACTTTTCGTGGCTCCCACACCCCCCCCCCCCCAACCGCAACACTTTGTTGCGGTTGGTTATCTTTCCCTAGTTATTTTTAAATGATTTATATCAGGGAAAAATTTCAGATTTTTCTAAAAACTGGAAAAGGGTCAACTGATACGGGAAACCTTGTAACTTTGCAGTGTAATTTAAAATATTAAGCTAGCGCGATTCTGCACGAAACTTTTATGAGAACCCTAGGATGTTGGGAAGTTCCATTTCCTAGGAATTTGCGCCATTCCGAATACGTTAGCTATTTTTTTGGCCAAACGGGCTTTTAAGCGCTCGATCTGGACACCAGTTAGGAATTTTTGGGCGAAAAATCCGTAAAATACTTTTTAGATCAAGAATGAATTCAGGAAGCTTAAAATAGCATTTCAAAGTACTTTTGAGATTTTCCGATGCTAGGGGCATTTTGGTAATTTGCCACCCCGATAGGGGTATTTTGGTAATTCTACAGTGTTAAGTTTTTCAAACGACTTTTACCTCCCCGAAAAATCTTGTATATTTTTTGTCAGTTTTTTTTTTTTTGCTCAATATACCTTAGTGTCACGGAACGAACTTCCCCAAGTCGAAACCGTGCGGCACTTAGCAAGATCAAGCCCCCGCTTGTGCGCTAAGTCAGCCTAACCGTAGAGCTGGGCGAGGTAGGAAGCGTTTGTGCAGCGGAACACAAGAGGTTGGGGAATAATTCCCACTATATCACTACTTTGGAGAAAGCTTACAAAGATGTCTAGATGCTTGGATTGTTGGGTGCCTTGGCCAACACATGGCTTTGGCTATTTATACTAGTGTACAAGACTATTCTAGATCAAGACTATTCTAGAACTCTCCACACTATTCACAAGCCTCTCTAGTATTCTAGACTATCTCTAGAATACTCCCCTACTATTCTAGAGCTTTCTACCATAACTCTAGAATATACACATATTTACAAGACTTTAGGTGTCTAGAGAAGTGCGGAACCTTCCGGAAGCCTTGCCAAGTAAGCGTCCAATAAGCGTCCCGTAAGCGCCTAGTGAGCGTCCGCATGGCGTTTTCCCAAAAATCAGCCTACATTAGAAACGGTCCGTGACATTCTCCCCCACCTAATCTCGCGACGCCCTCGTCGCGCCTCATTGCGAAGTCGATCCGCAATGATGTTGAACTGCCGAAGGTCTTCCGCTAGGTCTCACGTTGCTTGCATCCTCGGCAATTCCTCCCTTGATTTGTCGGCACGCATGACAAGTCTTGACACACCTTTGCACCTCCTTCTTCACTTGAGGCCAAAAGTATGTCTTAGTCACCAAGGCATATGTCCGTCGATGCCCCGGGTGTACTGTCGACTGAGTGTCGTGGCATTCCCGAATGACCTTCCTCCTTAGGTCCTTCCACTTCGGCACGTACACTCGTCCATCTTTCGTGTAGAGTAGGCCTCCCTTTAACCCATACCTTCGGGTCTTCCCACTCTTCACAAGCTGTAGCAACTCCTTGGCTAAGGGATTGCGCTGCAGGCCTTCCTTGATCAGCTTGAAGGTCTCCCCTTTCGCCTTTGAGGTAGTCGCCAACTTTTCCACCTTAGGTAGCGCCATCCCACATGGTGCCACGTTTTGTGGCTTGGCCCTCCGGTCAAGCTCACCTTCACAATCCACCTTCCTCCTAGGTGGTTGCCGCTTCTTGCACTCGCGCGGCACAAGGCCTTCCTTCGCCTTGAGAACGTCCTTTATTCCCTTCGATGGCTCGGATCGTGGCATGTTCTCTTTCCCCTTGAGAACGTCTTTGGCTTCTCTTGTCGCGCCCATCCTTGCCTTGTGGACATTCCTCGCTTTTCTTGATGGTTGCCCCCACGGCATAGCGTCCTTCTTCCCTTTGAAGACGCCCACCATCTCCTTTGGTTGCTGATCGTCTATTCCCGCAAGACGGTCTTCAACCTTAAGACTCGCCAAGTAGGTGCCCTCACCCTTGGCTTCCACGTCTTTGACTCCTTCCACTAGCCGCATCCCCGATAGCCGCATAGATGTAGGAGTCATGGTGCTAGATGTTCCCCCGAACATTGGCACCACACAAGCTGTCCCTCGCTCCATTATGCACACCGCATTGTTGTACGGTGACACTAGAGCGTTCACCTGTCGCAAGAAATCAAGGCCCAACACTACCTTGAAATCGTCCATCTGAGCGACAGAGAAGTCCACGAACCCTTTCCACTTGCCAAGGCATATTTCGACCCTTCGAACCATGCCTTGTAGGGGCTTCGCTTCCGCATTGACGGGTTTTAGCCATCCTCCCCCGTCAACCACGTTGAGACCTAACCTCTCGGCCTCATCCATCGTCATGAAGTTGTGAGTCGCCCCCGTATCCACCATCACATGTGCGGGCTTCCCATTCAACTTCGCCTCCACATAGAGCAACCCCTTGCTCATGGAAGCTTGTCCCTTACCCGTTGGGACTTGCGGCACATTCCTTCCTTGGAGCGCGTTAAGGACTTGGATTGAGCCTATGCGTACCGACTCACGTTCGGCCTTTTCCTCGTCCTTCTCCTTGACTAAGGCAGCCAACTTGCCTTGTCGCCGGCAATCCTTTGCCCAATGCGGCCCTCCGCAAAAGAAGCATCCGTCCTTGGGCTTGTTCTTGACTCGCTTTTCCTCTAGCTTGCCACGGCCCTCGGACTTGCTCGTGCTAGCTTGGTTTCCCCGGTTGTGCCACGCCTTTGGGCTTTCTCCCCCACCATTGGCGTGGTTGCCTTCCGAAGCTTCTTCTTCCTCCCTTGGCCTTGAAGATCCCTCACCTCTATCATACTCCGTCAATGACTCCGCCATCGCTATGGCTTCGTCGACATCCTTCACGCCCCTGCGTTGAAGTTCCCTCTTAGCCCAACTTTGGAGGCCGTCAACAAAGTTGAAGAGTAGATCTTCCTCCGCCATATTCGGAATGTGTAGCATAAGTGTAGTAAACTCCTTCACATAGTCGCTTATGCTACCCTTATGCCGCAATTCCTTCATTTTCCTTCTTGCTTCGTAGGCCACATTTTCCGGGTAGAACTGCTTCTTAATCTCCCTTTTGAACACCTCCCACGTATCTATGGTGTACAAACCCTTCGCTATATCGCAATGCTTTCTTCGCCACCATAGAGTTGCGGTATCCGTAAGATAAAGAGTCGCAGTTCTTACCTTAGTCGCCTCGTCGACTATGCTAGCACCCTCGAAGTAACGCTCCATGTGCCATAAGTAGTTGTCGAGCTCTTTGGCGTCCCTCTTGCCTCCGAACTCCTTCGGCTTAGGCGTGTCCACCCTTGGACTGGGAGTGGCAATCGCTCCACCCGCGATAGCCCTCTTGCACATCGCCGCGTCTTGCCTTAACTCCTCCACGCTAGCCTTTACCCCATCGAGTTGTTCTTGCAAGCTTGTGAACAACTCCGTGAACCTTTCACGTAGCTCGTCTTGGGCGCCCACCGCCCTCTTGAGCGACTCGAGCTCTTCTAAGACGTGATCCTCCAACGTCTGTAGATTTTGCTCGACCATCCCCACGCGATCCTTGACATCCCCCATAGCAATCTCCAAGCGACCCGTTCGGCCATCCAACGAAGCAAGTTCATCCCTCGACTTGCTTTGGCCTCGACCACCCTTCTTCCCGTTGGGTGGTGGTTGTGGATCTCGCCCACGCTCGACCACGACCACGTTTACCTCGGACATCCCCGATGTCCCAACGTTAGTGTCCTTGCATGCCATATCGCTCCTTGCTTGGTACGACCCCTCGTAACCAAGCTCTGATACCACCTGTCACGGAACGAACTTCCCCAAGTCGAAACCGTGCGGCACTTAGCAAGATCAAGCCCCCGCTTGTGCGCTAAGTCAGCCTAACCGTAGAGCTGGGCGAGGTAGGAAGCGTTTGTGCAGCGGAACACAAGAGGTTGGGGAATAATTCCCACTATATCACTACTTTGGAGAAAGCTTACAAAGATGTCTAGATGCTTGGATTGTTGGGTGCCTTGGCCAACACATGGCTTTGGCTATTTATACTAGTGTACAAGACTATTCTAGATCAAGACTATTCTAGAACTCTCCACACTATTCACAAGCCTCTCTAGTATTCTAGACTATCTCTAGAATACTCCCCTACTATTCTAGAGCTTTCTACCATAACTCTAGAATATACACATATTTACAAGACTTTAGGTGTCGAGAGAAGTGCGGAACCTTCCAGAAGCCTTGCCAAGTAAGCGTCCCGTAAGCGCCTAGTGAGCATCCGCATGGCGTTTTCCCAAAAATCAGCCTCCATTAGAAACGGTCCGTGACATTAGGCACGCTAAGTAGCCAATTTCTATGAATTTCGGTGAAATTCGAGACAAATAATTTTTTTGGTTTTCCTATGAAAGGCCTATTCGCGAACACTTTATCGCCCAATTCATAGCTTCCGAAAAAAGTCGTTTGAAAAACTTAACATTGTAGAATTACCAAAATACCCCTCTCGGGGAGGCAAATTATCAAAATGCCCCCTGACATCGAAAAATCTCAAAAGTGCTTTGAAATACTATTTTAAATTTATTGAATTCATTCTTGATGTAAAAAATATTTTACGCAATAGCTTGCAGGCGGTCACCGTTGTTGGCTTTTGCTTCCATTCCATATAGTCTCTGAGCTCGACGAGGAATGTCTCCACGAGAGAGTGTGGGATTGTGGATGCTGGGCTGTAGAAGATTTCTTGACGAGTGGCCGAGAAGTCGGAGAGTTCACTCAGATATAAGAACTTGGTTAAGAAAGGAGGTGGATTGAGGCCGTAAAGGGTCAGAGGAAGTAGGTAAAGAGTCAGTCGGCCGTTTGTGCTACTTACTAGACCCTACTACTAGTACTTCTGTGGGTTGTGGTGTGCCATGCCCACTTTTCTTTTCTCTTCCCAACACAACACTTGGTGGGGAGGGGATTGCTTTCTATCTTCCCAACCACCTTACTCTTTCATATCCTTCCATTGGTATGTACACGTGTGACAATCAATATACGTGCTTGTTCACCGGAAAGGGGATGGCTGGATGGGACACACGTGTAAAATCTAGAAAATGCATTTACACAAAAAATAATTTGCCCAAATGCAAAAATTAGATCCTTCTTTTCATGCCAAGATTGTGAGGAACTTATTCGGTCAAAGCACAACAAGCATATTATTCTATGACATCATTGTCCATAGATGGTTTAACCCGCAAAAATGAACAAATTTTTTTATTTAGGATAAGAGTACGAGGAATTAGTATGTTTTGAATATTATTTTCACTCACTAAAAAAATATACAATAATACATACCTAGCCCAAAATTTTTTTTTATTACTGTCAGTAAGTTGCACCTTTTGTTTTATTTTTAAACTTATGGTGATCACAGCAAGTAACGTTTTTGTCCCAAAAATCATTGGATTGAGAAATTTGAAATGCCTTAGTAGGTCTAATTGTAAAACTTCTACTGACACAGCAAATGGTGCTACAGAGTACACATTACATCCATCCATACACCTACACCTACACCATAAATGGTGTAGGTGTATAATGTCTCGCTCGGATCCCATACCCTCTCCTCCTTGAGCTTTTGCCCTTCGGTTCCATCCAAACATTCTCTCTCCCTGCCACTTTGCGTGCGTTTGTCATGGAGGAATCGACGGCGTCGCTCTCTCTTCCATGGAAGACGCGCGTTGCCCTTGCGCTGATCACCACCGTGACCGACGCCTCCCGCCGCCGCAACGGCACCGTGAACCGACGCCTCCTCAGCATGCTAGACTTCAAGAGCCCGCCGAGCCCCAACCCCGTCAACGGCGTCAAGTCCTTCGACGTCGCCGTCGACCCGTCTCGCTGCCTCTGGTTCCGCGTCTACGTCCCCACCGCCGCTGGCAAGCTCCCCGTCGTCGTGTTCTTCCACGGCGGCGGGTTCATCTACCTCAGCCCGGACGGTAAGGCGTACGACGCCGTGTGCCGCCGATTCGCGAGGAAGATTCCGGCCGTGGTGGTCTCCGTCAATTACCGGCTCGCACCCGAACACCGGTACCCGGCCCAGTACGACGACGGGTTCGATGTCCTCAGGTTTCTCGACGACGAAGGCAACGGTGGGAAGGTCTTGCCGGCGGATGCTGACGTGTCCTGCTGCTTCCTCGCCGGAGACAGCGCGGGGGGCAACCTGGCTCATCACGTTGCCAGAAGAGCATCGGAGAACAAGTTTCGACTTCTCAAGGTGTGAAACCGAATATTCGTTTTCCATTAGTGTTGTGCAAAGAAGTGCTTTCAATACTCGTACATGTATCTTTTCCTTTTTGTGTTTAAAGTAATGTCGGACTTTCATCTTCAATTACCAAAAGAAAAGTTTTTGTGTTTGGATGGACATGTAAAGGTGATCGGGCTGGTGGCAATACAACCATTCTTCGGCGGAGAGGAACGGACAGAGGCGGAGAAGCGGCTGGTGGGGATGCCACTGACGACCCTGCCACGGACAGATTTCATGTGGAAGGCGTTCCTACCGCCGGGGTCAGACAGGGACCACGAGGCCGTCAACGTGAGCGGGCCGCGGGCGGTGGACATCTCCAAGTTGGAGTTCCCGGCGACAATGGTGGTGGTGGCGGGATTCGATATGCTACAAGACTGGCAGAGGAGGTACTACGAGTGGCTGAGAAGGTGCGGGAAAGAAGCTTGGCTGAGGGAGTACCCGAACACGATACACGCGTTTTACATATTCCCGGAGTTGCCGGAATCGGGGCAGCTGATGTCGGAGGTGAGAGAGTTTGTTCAGCAGCAGATGGAGAAGCGTTGAAAGAAGGTGTGCTGCCATTCAATGAGGCCCCAGCTTTGTCAACCATCAACATGTACAGTCCAACAAACAATAAATTGATGGGTTGGTGATGCAGTAATTAAGCAGAGCAGTTTGTTGGAGGCTTGAAGTATAATAATACTGTGTAACAAGGATAGTTCGAGCCGAGGACAAGCTAGGCGTAGCCTTTTTTGTTTTTCAAATATAATGATATCTTGGTTAATCAGATTGTTGCTTTCACCCCCCCTTTTTTTTTTCTTTTCTTCCGGTGTGTCCCCTAAAGTTTGAGCCATATCTTCTCTTTATAAATGTCATATATGCTATGTTTTCCTCGTGTATTTTGAACATTTCTAGGATATTTGTAAGACCCCAAATAATATGCAATTAAATTATTGTTATGTTATCTATTATAATCGTAATTTAGTCATTTTTTGGATTATTTTTGAATTAGTAATACATCTTTAAGGGTCTTTCATTTATTTACCCAACTTAGAGCCTCTAAGGACTAGCCAACTCTGTTTATCGACACATTCAATTTTGGCTTACAGAGAAATAGAAGAATGGAAAAACTAGAGTTTTGGGAGGATTGTAATTTTCTACGCACAATTGGTAAGTAATTCTAAACCCACTTTGATTAATAGGATGGAATCAATGTAGATTGTAATTTGAAAATCTTTATATTAGTGGTCGATTTATTTATTAGGTTTCAAGTTTTTGAAAGCTTACGCAAGTTTGCAATCGTATTGCGTGATTGAGATAAGGCTTACATGTACTACAACCACCTTTATTGAATTGATAGCGGTATTCATATACCGTGATTTGCTTGAAATAACTTTTGTTAGAACAAGAACTTTATCTCGACTAGATAGTCTTCTTGCCAGCCAATGACGCCGTTCTTTTTTTGCACCGTAAATGTACCGACAAAGTTCTTTAGGTGCAATTCCTTTGGATTTTCATCACACGCAGCCGCATAACTGGAATCCTTGAATTTCCTTTGTATCGCTTATGTGTCCATGTATCTCACATCTATTGGGTCACATGTACACGTCATTTTGCTTGTCCAATTCTTTGTAAATTATTAATAGTGCTGTACTTTTACACCTTCTCAAGTCTCAACTAAATTCTTTGTATACGTGTATCCTTTGAAGCCTCACTTTGCAGTCTTCCAACTTGCATCACGTGGGGGCTGCCTTGGTGGCTTGCCACGTGTCATCAAGTTGTTGGTTCTTGTACATTAATTTTCTTTTAGTGTTTATTTCTTCAACTGGTCATATCTAGTACTTATGAACTCGGATCGGAACGATTCAGATTCCGTTGACCTCATTATTTCGCCCTCTTGAATTTGAGTCTCGAGTATTTTTTTTTTAAATCGTTTTGTCATTCTTTTAGAAATTCAAAGTTTTGATACTTTGTCGATTCGATACTTTTGAGATACTTTGATGTCAATTGAACTTCTTTTGAATTAAACTAATGTTAGAATTTTCACGTGCTTAGGCTAACATGATGTCATGATATGATATGGCTATTACTACCGGTATGTAAACTTTGAACATTTACGTGCTTAGGTTAACGTGCTTTACAGTCACGCATTATTTGATTGTATCGTATTTGATTATTAGCTCAATTATTTGAATGCGTTTCACTTGACTTTGATTTTGATTTGAACTTTGATGGGTTGGATATCCCAAAGTGAGATTATTTGTCGTGCTAAAATTATCTATCGTCTTTGCACTTTCGTTTTCATATCCTTTCGTTTGGACTTAGCATTATGCCTAAGCTTAGAGTGTACTTTAATAATAACTCTTTTTAGTGGCTTTGGAATAAGAACTTTGTAATGACTTTTGATTTAATGGCTTTTGGGAATCCCAAATAATTTGGAAATGGTTATTTGTTATTAAATTTCTGTTGCGGTTACTAGACTTTGATGGTCTATGTGAGTGATTTAATTTCGGATATGTTTTAGAGCTCTGATTACTTTTCTAAAGCGACTCCCCGGATTGATATACGCGTGGCCAACAAGAATGTAAGAGAATAACACCTCAAACTGATTCCTTCGGTTCAACACAGCACAAGAATCCAATGGTGTAAGTTGTTACATCTTGAATTGACATGGGACTACATTACTGATCCAAGTTAAAACTGTATGGATGTGTGGTATGGAAATTAAAATCCTTATGTGATCATTTAATTATGCCTATTGGCGTATTGGTACTCATTTTCACTGGACAAGTAACCTTAAGGCTGACATACCTTTTGTCTTAATAAATTCTGATAAGTGAAGAAAATCTTTACATACTTAAAGCATAACTACTTTAAGTCTTCTTGTATCACACTTGAGCCGAGGTTCTACCATATCAACACACACATCACACACATTGTGTGCACGACAATGTTTATGAACAGGCTTGACAAATAATAAAAGTAATTAACTCCTACTAAAAAAGTAAAGGACATCAAAGGAAACAACTAATCCCGTACAAATAACGTGCTCCATAAGAAAATTAGGAGGTAAGCCTTTGCTTAGTAGATCGGCAACCATGTCGTTGGTGACTATGTTGTTTGCAACTCTTCAACATTCTCCTTACCACCAAATACCAAATACTTGATGTGAATATGCTTAGAGGCTGTCAAGCATTTGTTATTCTTAGAGGGAGGCAACAACGGTGTAGCGAACCGGTTCAGAAAAAATATCCCTAAGAATTTTAAGAGTCGTCATCTTATTTATTTAATACAAAAGAAAATATGAAAAACCTAAAAATGACTTTAAAAATAACCAAAAGACTAGCTAGTCTATTGAAAATAAAGAAACGGGTTCGGAGACTAAGTTATACAACGAGAAGGTGTTAGGCACCCCCCATACCTTTTTGATCTCTACATCATTTTTATTGATTTTTGGCATTTTTAACATATAAACATGCAATACCATAAAACTTAAATGTGTTTCTATATTATTGGTTTGAACTCGACATCAGGGGTCGAATGGCCTACTCCGGTCGGACAAACCGCAATCAAACTCGTAATTCGACTGACCTAGATCTCAGACTTTGACTCTTATGCTGATGAATCGACTTCTTCTAGTCGAATGGACTTAGAACTTTAAATTGACTGCTCTTCTAGTGATCTAGAATTCTAACCAAATTGAAAGACTTTATATTTAATTTTTATGTTTTTAACCAAAATTCGGTCGCGGGGAGGGGAAACAATCTATACTCCTCTAATCTAGAAATGGAAATAATGAAAAAAAAGGATAAAGAATCATACGTTGGTCCGAATTGTCGAATTGTTTGATCCGAGAATCAATTTGACATCGAAAACCAAGAACAACAATCTAGCTGATTAGAAAATTGATATTTCCGACCTGAATATGATCTCAAACATATTTGACTCCTTCTACAAAGTTTTAGCTCTCGAAAAGATACACGATTTAGGATTTTGAATTGCCTAAATTGGATATGTCATCAGCAAGTTAGGGCTAGTCGAAAATCTAGAAAGGAAATCTAACTAATTTTAGCAAAATGCTATTTTGAACCTCAAGACGACTTTGGCTTCTTCTACAAAGTTGTACCTCTAAAAAAGATACACGATTTAGGCTTTTCAATCTCCTAAATCGGGCATTATATGAGCAGATTAGAGTTAGAAAATGAAAATCCTAGAAAGGGAATCTACCAAACTAGAAAAACCATATTTTGAGCTTGAAAAAGATCTCAAATGGATTTGACTTCTTCTGTAAAGTTGTACAAAAATACACAATTAGGCTTTGAATCATCTAAATCGGACATCGTATGAGCATATTATGGCTGGTCAAATTGTGGGTGTATGCTTAATACGGGAATTCGAAATTTATGACCTAGCCACCCTTCTCCTAGGGTTTTTCTTACCTCTTCTAATCAACCAAATGACCCTTCTTATAGAGGTAAAGAATCGACGGCCAAAAAGTCCAAACAATCCAGATCAAGAAATAGTTCTTATCTCTTATAGTTTTATTTTTCGTAGAGTAATAGATCAAAGTAGTTTTAACTTCAGATTCCCCTTCCCCGCGACTGAGTTTTGGTTTGTGACAAAAAAGAGAAAGAAAAAAAATAGTTTTCTATGCGTGCCCCCAATTGGCACCCACTCTGAGGTAAATACAACCATTCCAATACCAACTTGATCACATGTATTTAAACCATGGGTCGGCTTTTATAACTGAGATAGGACAAAATATAATGGTTGGTGGAAACACACTTGCACATAGATTTCAAAAATGCACAGGGATAAGCGGGGGATAAAGATAAAGGTGTTTAAAGCGCACTAAGCTTTGCAAGTTGACTGAATAACTTATATTTTATGGCTTTGTTTTGTAAACTAAGAGTGCATATGATATTGAGTAACATATGATAAATATGATCCAAAATGTGCTCCACAGAAAAGTAAAACCACCACTGTGATAAGGTAAAGCATGTCATCAATTTTTCTAAAAATGGGCTTGCCGAGATAGTGCAAAATCTAGCTTCTAGCTGAATTTGTCTTTGGAAAATTGTGTTCCTTAAAAGCTTGAAGCCAAATGTTATACGTTTTACTGCACTGAAGAAAGAGGTGATCGTGAGTTTCAGGGTGCTGTAAACGAAGCGGGCACAGCTCCGAGATCTGACATTTTCATTTAACTAATTCTAATGACACTGCTAGTCGTTGATGCAGAAATTCCCATAAAAATATTTTGAGCTTTTCATGTAATGGCAGCTTCCAAACCGTTCGCCAAGTATTGGAAGTCACTAAGGAAGAATTCAGGTTCTCTTTAAGTCCCAGAGATTTGTAAGTTTGTGTTCTATAAAAGAGGCCTACCTTGGCAGATGGCAGAAACAAACATCCTCTACTCCAGAGGGGACAAGATTTAAAAATGAGTAAAATATTGGTGGAGGGAATGTATGTAGCAAAGTCGACAAGTTCCAGCATGTGAGTCTGGAATAAATAATTCTGAGATATGCCAGTGCAAATTGGTGTCATTACGAAATAGTAACAAATGACCAGGGGCATTAACTGCCAATCCGTCCAGACAGAAATGGAGCATCCATTTCGATTTTCCATTGTATTCCTTGCTTAAGAGATCTTTGGCCCACTAATATACTAAGCCAGATCTATGAAGCTTGCCTAGGATTTTTGGCACAAAGAAAAGAAGTTTGGGAAAAGATTTCCCTTTAAGCACCCTTGCCAAAAGACTGTCAGGGCTAGTCCACATTTTCTGCGCTTGTTTAACTAAGAAGGCTTGATTAAATAGTTTAAAATCTCAAAAACCCAATCCGCCCTAACTTTTGGGTAAACACAAAGTAGAACATGATACCCAGTGAATTGAGCTATGAGTCGCATCTCTTGACCACCAAAAGCGCGCAAAGATCTGGTTTAACTGTTTACACAAAGCTATAGGAAATTTGTACACAGACATATAGTGAACAAAAAGTGAAGAAAGCACATACTGAATGAGAGTAGCTTGTCCCACTTTATTTAGTAATAACCATAACCATAACCAATTAGTACACCTATCTTGCACCCTCTTCACAATTCCACTAAATATATATCTTTTTTTTAACTCCAACATCTAAACTAGTCCCCAGTTGTTTCCCAAAACCCTGCTTCTCCCTACATTCAAACTCTTATTGAATCAATGACCTCATCTGAAGCATTAGGGATAATTGTGAGACTAGATTTTTCCCAAGTGGCACATTGTCCAGACATCAAACAATAATTGTTCAGGACTGATCAAACTGTAATGATATTCCGGGCAACATTCCTGTGTAACCTCAGAAATTGATAAATGTCATCCGCATACATTAAATGTGTGATAGCCGGAGAAAATTTTCATGCTTTAATGTCATTTTATATTTCCTTGATGTTCTGTTTCCACTAACCTCATGGATAGGACTTCCAAACAAAGAATGAACTGGAAAAGGTGATAAAGGGTCTCCTTGTTGCTTGCCCCAACATGGTTTAAAATGAGCGAGGCTCCATTAACCAGAATCGAGTAAGAGATTGTAGTTATACATTGGGAAACTAGATTGACCCAGAATTGAGGGGAGCCAAAGCTAAGTAGAACCTATTGCAGAAAGTCCCAACGCACCCGGTTGAAAGCCTTACTCATATCTAATTTAAGTGCAATCAAAACTACACCTCCTATCTTCCTATGCCGGACTCAGTCGATAAGTTCTTTGGCTAGTAGGACATTATCAGAAAGGCTTCGCTAAAAAACAAAAGCATTCTGAAAGGGAGAAACGATGTCGCTCATTATGGGAGTCATTCTCTGACTAGGACCTTAGAGATGACCTTGTAAATTACGCTACATAGCGAAAGTCTGTAGGTGTTTCTAGAGGATGCTTCTTAGGGAATAAGATAATAGATGATTGATTAACCTTTGAAAGCATTCGCCCTGATTTAAAGAAGGACAGAACCGCACTAAAGGTCCCATGACTGCCAAACATCTCTGATAAACCATCCCAGGTATGCCATTAGGTCTTGGAGCTTTCTTTCGACCTAACTTAAAGACTACCTTTTAAATTTCCTCTGGTGTAAATGATTAACTAAGTAACAACACATGTCATGAAGAAATAGAATGAAACGAAAAGTGCAGTAAAAATGATCTGATTGAATCAATATTAGGAAGAGGAGAAACTCTTGAGGAGAACAAAGCCTTGAAATACTCAACGATAATGGATCTTATTGAATCATCATTTGAACTCAACAATCATGTACTACCCTTAAGGGATTTGATTTGATTAGACCTACGGCGAATGATTTTAGAGGTGTGAAATTTTTTTGTATTTCTGTCCCCCTGATCTAACCAATCAATCTTGGCCCTTTAAGCCCAGAAAACTTCTTCACTTTTCAACGAAAAATTCAGTTTATGACATAGGAAAAACTCCTTGTGACTAGATAATTGACACGGTTCTTGATAGAACAACAACCCCTGTTGAGTTTCTTAATTTGAGATTGCAGTTGGCCAAAACTAGTTTCACCTCCTTTCTTGTAAAACTCGCAACAAGAGTTTGCTTTTTTTTCATAACTTGAAAAAGAAGAGGGCCAACTGAAGGCAAAAGCCAGACATTCCTTATTTTCGTAAAAACCTGAGGAGATGAAAACCACATTGCTTCGAAGCATCGAGACAAGCGGTATTTGCGACAGAGAAAACTAGTATCATATAAGGTCAGGGCATGATCTGATATCTAAATAGTGAGATTCTGAACTACCACATGCGAGTAATGCACGATCCAAAATAAAGAGGCCATAACTCGGTCCGATTTTTCATAGACAAAATCCCATTCACGAGATCCTCAAACCCAAGTTAACAAAGGGTCATCCCAACAGACATTAGATAGACCAAAAGACACTAGGAAATCCCTTAGAGATTAAGCTTCGGGGATAATAGCAGAGTTTTTACCCGATTTCTCAGCAAGAGTCAACACCTGGTTGAAATCCCCGCATAAACAGAAAGGTCCAGGAAGTGGGGATAAAATGGAGGAAATGTAACTCCAAATTTCAGCTCGACTCTAAACCCGAGGATGACCGTGTACATAGCCATAGTAAATGAGATTATCATTTAATCCCTTGCAAGAGGTTAGAGTAATGATTTTATGCACCAAACCCACCGACAAAGGATTGGAAGAAAGCCAACCTAGGCACAATCCACCATTTAAACCAACTGGATCAACCCCTACGAAATTACTGTAACCCATGTTCCAAAACAGTAATCCTACTTTCTGAAATAACATTTTTGTTTCCATACAGAAAATTACACATGGATTGTGCTTGAAAATCAATGCAGACGTTGTACAAACTGTGATAGCTTGACTAATGCCACCACTATTCCAGCAGAGAAGTTTCATTCAGAGACCAGTGGTTGATAATATGGCCAACCATTAAAGCCTCGACTTGTGTAACAAAAGAATTCTGAGAGCCCATTAAAACTCCAAAATCATCTCGAAAACGATGCAAGTCAATCTCAACCAAATCTACCCACATTCCATACTTGACCTCACGCTCTAATTGTGAATAAAATATCCCAAAATTGCAACTATCACTCAACAATTTTCACGCCCCAAATAAATTACATCCCATCCAGTTAACCATATCACTAAGAAATCAAACTTTTGAATTGCAAACAAAGACAAAAAAAAGCAACACCAGAATGCATATCAATAGTATCAAAGGAGCAAGTAATGCGAAACACACTGGAGGTTGGTCCGTGGTTAACTCCTCCCCAAAGCAAGTTCGTTTGAAAGACACAGTTTCTACCCTATCCCTTTTCTAGAGGCCGAGGAAAATGAAGTGCTTCCCTCTGATGTTTGCTCGATTTTCAGCGAGTCTAATGAACCACGGTCACTATCATTTACACCCGCTGTCATAAGTCGCTGCTCAGCGATTGGACTCCCAATATTTGCTACGGTCACATAACCGCTTTAAACATTTCTCCTCCTCCCTACACATTATACCGCCGCCTCTTTTTTGTAACTCATCTTTAAGGGGCTCAAAAGGAATTGAAGACAGTCTAGAAGCAACCCTTTGCATCGGTTCCTGTGTACCATGCTTTCTCGCACACCCTCAATGTCGCTACCTTTTTTGCTTTTTTTGTCCAAGCAATCCTTCGCGGCAGAGGAATTCAAATCATGATACTTGTGTTTATTGGATGTCGATGTAGATGAAGAAGGAGAAGAAAAGATGGTTAAAGCTTCCATTATTGCATTAGTCCATGCAATCCGATACATAAAGTCCTCCGTCAATTCGGTACATTGGAGTAGCTAAAGCGAATTCGCATCAGTCAGAAGACTAATCTGGAACTTGGAGTATAAAACCGGGGGAACATGGAGACAGTCTAGACACCATCTTATCGGTCACTCGTCGTGACGGACCTGCCTCTACATCGTGGGTGCCATGGGCCGCAGATTCTAAATGGGTTCTGTATTGATTAAAAGACCCATTTACATGGTTGCTCAAGAGTCCATGATCCTATGTTGGGCCGAATCCAAGGCGCCTGGGCTAACTAGCATATCACAGAGACTTCCACAAGCTTGCTTACCTTTTCCACAAAAAGCCCCACGACTCAGACTCAAAAGCCCACCTAACCCAGATGCGCGGCCGCTACATAAGGTTACATGTTCCATTTTTCACACTGGAAGTCCAACTCTGCCAGCATTATTTACTGACTTTACACCTTGCAATTTTACCTCGACACTTGTCCATTTGCTCGCACATAAAACTTGTCAACATCTTCAGCGGGATTGAACCCAAATCCTCACAGTATATATGTCCACCCACCCCTTGGATGAAATTTCTTGCTCATCTTCCATCTAGATAGCCAAACAAAAACCAATCAATCTAAATCACACTCCTCTTTGACCTTTATATCAGCTGCCACTGCCCCTTGAACATCAAGCCACTATCCTCCTTCAGCCCCAAAACCAAAAACCCTGCACCTCTTCTTGATTCACTACTAGGACCTCTGAACCCCGTTTAAACAAGAAAATTTCAAGCTAATGTTAAATAAGAATTTACGCCTTGGACGAGACATAGGCGTCACCACGCCGGCAGAGCTTGAGATCAAGGTCCGGGTTCTTTCGATCTGTGTTTTTTTTTGTTGACACTTTCCCCTTTTGTATTGGCAAAATAAATCTGGATTGGTTGGAGATGGGTGCCATATCTCGATTCAGGTGGGGGGCGGCGGTGTTGACTGGCACACGTGGACCAATGGGAGTGGCGACTCAGTAAGGGGCACCGAGGATTGCTTGGGAGGAGTTTGAACGGAATGCCTCCGGCGGTGGACCATCGGATTTCTTTCGGGCGCGAGTGCAATGTACCCATTAGTCCCAAACTCCATCATTTTCTTGCTGGTGCAAGTGTGGTCTCCTTTTGTGCTTTGAGAAGATGTGAGATGTGAATGATGGAGGAGGAGGAGCGCGAGAGAGAGAGAGAGAGATGAGTTTTTTTTAGAGAGAGAGAGAGAAAAGAGTTTTTTTTTTTTAGAGAGAGTGAGAGAGTTTTTTGTTTTGTAAGAATTAAATTAAGGAAGAGAAAAAATTGAACGGATGTGATAGTGCCACGTGTTTTTTAAATTTACTTTTCCATTATTGACAGTCTTACCCCTCAGACTTTTTAACAGCATCCATAGTCCGTCAGCCAAGGTACTGATTTGATACGCTTTTTAAAAATTCGATACTTTTTTGACACAATTTCAAACTTGGTACTAAAGTTGTACCGAGAGTAAACTAGTTTTGGGATTAGGCCTAACACCAAATACCAAAATTTAATGGGTTTATGCCCAATTATTATCATTTAAAAAAAAAAAAAGAACAAAAGGAAGTAAAACCCTAATAATGTCCTGGGTCGAAACATTCTTTCCTTTTAACTCCGATTACTGTTTCAAGCTCTTGCTTCTTACATGCTCACTCCTCTACCCCTGCGGCGGTTGCCAGAATCCCTTCAGTCAAAGGTGAATAATGCCTACTTCCCTTGTCTTCGCATTTTATTGATTACATTTGTAAATCGTTAGCCCTCCAGAATTGTCTCTACATTAAGTAATTGATCTCACTTCCCTCCACTTCGATTTACTGCTTAAATGGGTCTCATAAGGTATGTGTGTATATTGTTTAGGGTTTTGTGGTGTTTTTTTTCTTCTTTTTTGTAAATTTCGTAGCGCTCATAATCAGAGGATCTTAGGTCTTCTTGGTATGTTTTCCTGTTGGAATCCATACCCTTGACAACGCTTTGCAAAGTTAGAAAAGTTTGAACTTCATTTTTTTTCATTTTGATTATAAAGGCAGATGAATTTGAATGAATAATGGCTGACATATTATTGATTTTGTTGAAATTATTAAAGTTGGTTGAGAAAGGCAAGGAAAAACAGAAGTGGTTGGAAGAGATGGTTAAGAAGTGGGATTGGTTATTCAAGTTCTGTTGATTGCCAGCTTCGAAATTGAGACATACCTAAAAGCCCTAGACCTGCCTCTTCTATGATTCCCTGGGAAAGCTTTGATGGAAAAGATGGTTAAGAAATGGGATTGGTCATTCGAGTTTTGTTGATTTCCGTTTTTGAGGACATATCTAAAAGCCCTAGACCTGTCGGCTGCCTCTTCAATGAATCCCTGGGAGAGCTTCAACAAAATAACTTTTAAAACAAAAAGTGTCTATGTTGCCCTCGGACAAGGTTAAAAGAGCTTGGGGTCTTGAATAGGCCTTTGGACATTTTCTTGTAGGGGTAGCTTGCCGACACTGATTCCTTGTTTTCTTGAGGTTTGAAAGAACACGAAACCACAGAAGAAGAGGTTATGGAATGATACCACTCGTATCCACCATTCCAAATTGTCAAGCAAATAATGATTTTGTTCTCTGGTTCTGGCGATAGAGTCGGCAATTGAATGTTTTGTAATTACATGTGCATATTCATAAGTTCTTATCTTCCTTCTTCACACTATGGACACCTGTGTAGAAGCGAGCAAATCGTTTCAAGTCATTAGGTTGCATCCCGTAGCTTTCACTGCCTGCTGCAATCTTTCAGCCTTGCTGTGTCAACTTTCCACAGTAGGTGCATAGCAAATGCCTCCACTTTGTCTTGCATCAGTTGGCAAGAAGAAGCAAAATAAAGGGTCCTTTTTAGTTGCAAGCTGGAAACAGTTTCATTTGGGCTATAGCCAACAGTTAGATCATGTAAGCATAACATATGAGATAGCAGTTGAAGAGGTCAGCCAAATTCCCACTTAAAAACCACATCATTCATTTGTGGAGGATGGATGCCTCACAGAAAATATAAGTTGGCACGAGATTATCGATTGCGTATCTGGAGATGGCGCATTATTTATAGAAGACACTAAAACTTGGGGATGATAAGTAGAGTGCTAGGAACAGTTCTGAAGCTCTTCGTTGCTTTAGACACAACAAACTTGACCAAATTAGGAAAATTCTTCTCATTAGAAGCCCCTACTGATGGCCTACTTAGCAGCAGAGGGACAGATCGGCAGAAATGTCACAATCATGAAAGCTTAGAAAACACAATGAAGCTGCTC
Source organism: Escallonia rubra (assembly GCA_033065855.1). Classification (NCBI taxonomy): domain Eukaryota; kingdom Viridiplantae; phylum Streptophyta; class Magnoliopsida; order Escalloniales; family Escalloniaceae; genus Escallonia; species Escallonia rubra. Next base: position 55,770 of record JAVXUO010000761.1, read on the forward strand.
AAAAGTTAGGAACTCCCGGTGAAGTTTCTTGGGCAATCTAAGCGACTCAACGATCTCCCAAGTTGCCCAACTCTGTCTTGGCAATGCCAACTCTGATATCTGAGTTGCATAAAATAAGGTAAGTGGAAATATAAGAAAATCTAATTTTACAAACAAAAAATACATGAGCAAATAATTTGTAGAGCTGTAATCCAGTCAAATAATCTGCAGTGTCATAGGAGAAGATTTTCTAGTTCCCACTTTTTTGGATTCTTAATGGAAGCGAGTAAGACTGATCGATTCAGGCCTTTAATTACTAGTTCAATTTGGAAAGAAAAAATACCTTGGCCTGGCACAAAACAAAGGAAAAGTAGAAGGAGGGAGAGGGGGGAGGGGGAGCATTAGCCCATGATAAACAAAAGACCATAATCTCTCTCTCTCTCTCTCTAAGGATATTCGGTCAGCCTGTATATACATAGTCGGCATCATTTATGTCGTTGAGCTCTTTAACTTTGAATCCCTGCAAAGTTGCCACCATCATTGCAGTCGATCTATGCCTTTTTTTTAAATGCGCCTTGTTTTATATTGCAATGGCATTGTTTGAAACTTCTAGTAGATTGTTCACATTTCTCATAAAAATTGTGCCACAAGAGCCAAATATTTTTTATATAGGGTCATAAGTTCACCCCATTTTTGAACTATGACAAATCTCTCTCTCTCTCTCTCTCTCTCTCTCTATATATATATATATATATATATACATATAGAAAGTATCAGCTGTATGAAGTCATAAACTTGTAAAAAGTAGAAAATGAGTTTGGCACCTTGTAATACGTATTTGACTACTTGTTTATGTAAAAACTACTTTTGTTTGTAAGCATCAAATTGTGGAGAAAAGTGACGGTTTTCTTTGGATATTCATTTATTTTGCTTAGCTAAGGGACCTTGCCCTGGTTAGCTTTTGAGGGTTGCCGCTTTAATATGTGTAGTCTGCCACCAAAAAATTTACTTTCGTGGCAAGGATGCTTGGGCCACTTTCGGAGCTTGTTAATAACTGTTGAGTCATACAATTTGGTTGTTGTGTATTTTCATTTCAGATTTCAAGAGTGCTTCTCATTCTTGTTTTTCGTTATAGTGGTCAAAGATGATGCTGTAAATGAAGTATTGGAGATATAATTTGGCACAATATAAGAGATGGTTTTAGATAATATAGATGATTTCTAGAAGTCAAATATTTAGGTTTCAAATGTTTGAAATTGTAGTCCTGGTCTTAATTACTCGCATGTGCGGGGAGCTGGATCATTGACTGGTAAAAAATCCACACCGGACCTTATGTATGTTAATTTAATACCTGCTGGAGCCTGAACCAGTAACCAATTTTCTACTGTCTATTTACACTTCGTCGGCCACATTCAGTATAAATTTGAAGTTAAACCCTATAAACATTAATGAATGTTGGCAGCCAAATCGATCAATTATTTTTGCCTGGTTGCTATGCTTAGAGGGCAGATTACTGCTTTATGCGGTAATTGGCAACACCGAAACTCATAGCTTTATGATTCTATATCGCTGCTACCATCACTGCTAGACTGCTTGACATGATCAACTACTAAAAAAACTTATTTATTGATGCTTGCCCAGAAGAAAATATCCTTCATAACTTTTGGCTTCACCTGATCAATTTTGCAAAATTCTAAAAGTTCTGAGTCCTACAACTTTTCTTTTCACAAAAATCAAGACTCTTTTCACCTACCTTCTTGGCTTGCATTTCGAAAAGCGTGACCTACCTTTAACCTTCACACGACGCAACTGATTCTAGCTACTATAATCCATGTGGCTGTTAGTTCCTACGTTTTAATTTGGGTAGGTCCCTTCTAGCTTGCTGTTCAAGAGAGTTCTATATTTTCACTAGCACTTCAACTTGTCAGAACGTGAACTACACTTCTCTTATCTTAAAGAAAATAGAGTAATATGCATGCATCCAAAAGAAAGGCAAAGTTTTGCTTGAGAGTATAAGGAATGGATTCAGTTCTCAGTTATCTTTCCGAAAAGATATAATTTTTAGCTTAGGAAAGAGATGAACTTAAAACTGGTGTAAAAAATGAGAACCGTCGGATCATAGGTAACGCTATCATTGAAAGGCAAATCTAGGCAAAGACAGATCTGTGATACAAATAGTTGTGGTGCAGCAGAAACACGTATATAGATCACCTTAAAATAAGTCAAGTGCAATTAGATGTGACTTGTTTTCTTTTTCTCTTTTTTTTTTTTTTTGGATTTGTTGACCTTTATGTTCATTTGGATTCCATTCTGATGACACGTAAATCTAAAAGAAGTTGAATAATTGTCAATCATGACCTTTGCCTTCTTTTTTCCAATAACATAAAATGTTGTGTTTGTCTTCTCTACGTGCTTGTTTTTGGGTGCATGAGTTTGTTTTTGGATGAAAATTTGGATTTGATGGCAAAACTGAAATAACTATGGGTTGTTATTTTGGAATGAAGACAGTTTGAATCAAAGTCGTCACTTGTTGATGTGTTGAGACTACAAGCATGTCTGCTGATCCTGCTTTTGTGGACGAGGATGCTTCTTCAGGCTCTGGCGAGGACGTGAACATGTTAGATGGACACAATAAGCGTCAGTCCGCGACGCCAAACTCAGGTCGTCGCAAGAGAAGTCGCAAGGCTACTGGTGATGCTATTGTTGACGCTATGCTAGAAATAGCAGCTGCTTCAAAAATGAGGGCAGCTGCAATTATAAAGAATGAAGAACGCTTTTCTATAAGCAAATGCATAAAAGTATTGGACGAGATGCAAGGTGTTGACCAACGCCTCTACTTTTTTGCTTTGGATTTATTTGAAAATCCCAGCGCTAGAGAAATTTTCATCTCTCTTAAGAGCGAGAGGCAGTTGACATGGCTGCAGGGCAAATTTAGTGCTTCCTCTAGTTCAGCAGTCTGAGGAACTAAAGAACTTTTTGCTCCTTTTTGGTTACAGAATATCTGTAGTCTATGCCATCGAATTAGACTTCTAAGAAAGTCCTTGTACTTAGTTTGACTAATTGACTGATGGCTGTTACGAGTTTTTAATCAAGATAAATCAAGGTATCAGCTTTTATGTGCTTTTGTGTTGCGTATTCTTGAAGGCTAAAGTTGTGATTAAAATGTTTTCATCAGCAGTTGACTGTGCATATCGCTGAGTGAGTACATTGTGTTGCAAATTCCATGTTGAAATTATATTTCTGCAGATACGTCAAGAAGCATGGAGGATGTTGACTTGGAGTTGGACGAGATGGAACTAGTTGCAGCAGCTGCAGGTTACTACTATTATAACAATATAACTAATCAGCCTCTTCGTAGTATATCACCTTCGGGATCAGGATTTATGACTGAACTACTGAATGGTCCTGACGACTTGTGTCGGGAAATGCTTAGGATGGATAAACATGTTTTTCACAAGCTATGTGACAGTCTTAGACAGAGAGCAATGCTACGGGACACACCTGGTGTTTCAATAGAGGAGCAGTTGGCGATTTTCTTGAACATTGTTGGCCACAATGAACGCAACAGAGTAATCCAGGAACGCTTTCAGCATTCAGGTGAAACAATAAGCAGGCATTTCAATAATGTACTTAAGGCAATTAAGTCATTGTCGCGTGAGCTCCTTCAACCAGCGCCGCTATCCACTCCTCTTGAAATACTGGGAAGTAACAGATTTTATCCCTATTTCAAGGTTCATTTCTATATCCCAAATCTCTCCGTTTTATACCCACATTGTGATGTCACTCACATATGTTCCTCCCCTCAGGACTGTATTGGTGTGATAGATGGCATGCACATCCCTGCACATGTACCAGCCAAGGATCAATCTCGTTTTCGTAATAGGAAAGGTGATCTTTCGCAAAATGTGTTGGCAGCATGCACACTTGATTTCCAGTTTATATTCATTTATCCTGGGTGGGAAGGCTCAGCTGCAGATTCACGCGTATTAAGAGCTGTCCTTGATGATCCGGATCAGAATTTTCCTCAAATACCGGAAGGTTCTCCCTATTTAGTGTTGTATATTTGTTATTGTGGATTCATACAATAAAGATGAATATAACAGGGTAAAGAATCTCTTGTTCCAGGAAAATATTATCTTGTAGATATGGGTTACTCGAATACAGAAGGATTTATTGCTCCGTATCCTGGAGTTCGGTGTCATCTTCACGAGTATAGGGGTGCAAATTTACTACCAAGAAATGCCGAGGAGCTATTTAATCACCGGCACTCATCGTTGAGACAGGCCATCCAGACATCTTTTGATGTGTTGAAAGCGCGGTTCCCTATTCTCAAACTTGCCCCTCAATACGCTTTTCATACTCAAAGGGATATCGTTATAGCTGCCTGTGTCATTCATAATCTCATCCGACGTGAAGAAAGAAATGATTGGTTATTTGCTGGTATTGGAGGGGGGACAATAGCAGATCTGCCTGATCTTGAAGATTCGCACGAGCTGCAATTAGCTTCCTCTGTACAAGAACAGATTGCTTCCTCATATCGGGACTCGGTTGCAGCAGCAATGTGGGATGACTTCATAAACAACTGGGACGAGTGGTGATTTTTTGATAGTTATTAGTTAGCATCAAGGTTCTTGTGAAGGTGCTTTTGGGTTGCTAACTTTGTGGATGTTCACGGTACATGTCCGCTTCTCTCACATCTTGTTGGCACTTGCTCTTGATGGATTATAACAATTGTGTATATTTTGAATGCTGGGTAGTGCCATGTTGACTTATAAGGGAGCTGCAAGGGAAGGGAGCACAACATTTCCTTTCCCTTTGTCCAATATCCAAACCCACGGCAAGTTTTGCAGAAAACCAGAAATTCGAGAATATAAAAGGATTTATTAATCGTCTAGATTACAAGTCAAATCTACAAATACCTAATTATAGACTTTACTTTCTTTTATATTAGTCCGGTCCAATCCAGTTTTTTTCAGTCACTTTATTTATGTAAAACTTTAACCCAGGTCAGACAGAGTCTTGTAAATTTGGATTACCTTAGGCTGGATTCATGGCCCCGTTTTAACTTAGTCCACATGCATCTCTATATGGCAGATAAACTTTCTAAAAAGGGCTTTATAGCAAGTTTAATTATATATATATGAAAGCCGAAGTTGAGAGAATGTTGTCATGTCACCGCCTACGTAGACATTCTCTTTTTTCGTCATGTGGATTTAATTTATTATTATATAAACTAACTTTAATTACTTACCATTATCACTTTAATTTTTGAATTCAGTTATCTCTCCAATCAGTTTAAATTTAAATTTAAATTTCAAAAGTAATTTGTAATTATTGCACCTTAATTAAGTTTCTATAATTATAATTATCTCATTAATCTAATTAATATCTTATTCCACAATTATTCCCAAAAAATTAGCCCAAAATCAACTTCTCTCCACTTGCCGTGTGTCATATAAGAAATGCTAATTATTTGACACAAATATTCTCTTTCCTTTTCAATATACAATACTTTGTGTAGAGTTAGACCTTCCAACCTAGGCCATTATTGTTTACTCTCTTTTAAAATTGATTCCTATATTATCTCTTAATCATTATCTCCTTAATCAAGGTAATTTCATTTCTTAACTGAAAATCAAAATTCAAATCTCCTATTATCTCTCTCATCTTTGCTCATAGAGTAGTTCTTTTGCATACGATTTTTTAATTCTAATTTTCTGTGGCATTTCTTAAAATTCATTTCTGTATGCAACGCACGGGTTAAAAAACTAGTTTGCTATGGAAAGTGTACCGGCCGCTACACTTTTATACCGCCTAGTACACCTTTCAGGTCAGAGTATACCGCAGGTAGATATAATTTGCTCTTTTAACTATTTCTCTTGTGATGACTAACCCTAGGGCCCCAAGGGCTTTACATAAACGCCCCCAGCCACCCCCTAGAGACATGGAAAGATCCCTAAAAGACCGTTCGTATTCTATGAAGCTATCCACTAGAGTTATAATATGTTGTGATCCCCTCCCCCTACACATGTTTATACCCTTGTTCATTTGAATTTCTCGCATCGTGAATACATCCAAACAAGCAGACAGCCGATTCATATAAAAAAGGCATTGATTTTTGCCCTTTTTAGTTAGATTAACTTCATTCCCTGCGATCAAATTTTGGTCCTTGAATAAGAAAAACAATTTTACTCTAGTAATTGGATTATAACATTTAGTCATAATCTAATTTTTTTATAGAATCACATGTCAGAGATTAGCTCGTCTGATACTGTGATAAACTCACTGATACTATGATAAAGTAGAGAAGGAGAAAACATAGTAATATAACAATAGTGTCATATTTATATTGTTACAATGTGTATGACATTGTATTATACTAGGACATATTATTGTACTAACCGTAGTACTATATGTAACACGTGTAGTATATATTACACTACCATAGTATGTATAAAATAACATACGCTAATATGTTTGTGGGACCAAAGATAACAAGTGCTGCACCAATAGGCAGCTAGAGAGAAATGCACCACATAAGCAAGTGTGCACCTATGTAAGGCTTCCACAACAATTTTTTATGTAGTTTTTAAATTCATTTTTTTATGTGAACATCTTTCAAACTACACGGATCCATGTTGCAAAAAATGTACCACCTAGGCATGTGCAAAGTGCAAGTGCAACTTCAAGGCAACTGTTAATGGCAACAAACAGACCTACAGCTTAAATGTTGGAAGTACAAGTTCCGCCACTATTTCTTATTTGAGCAATGACCCGTGGTGCATTATACGGTCAAACTTTTAGGTACTAGTTTTTTATTTGTATTGGAATCCGACTACGTCGTAACTTGAATAAATTTGTTGAGATTCATGCTTAACAACCACTTCCAACAACATAGGATATACACAAAGATCGATGGCCGTCCATTTTTAGGCCACCACGGCCTCCAGTCATGCCAAAAAAAAGGTGGAAGATAACATTACTAAAGTAGGCTTCAATTAATTGGAGGGTCCCAACAAGTGTGTTGCACTATCTTCCCTGAAGCAGCTGCAAATAAATAGAAGAGAAAGATGGAGATGACTAGTCAAGCGACAGAGGGAGGTCAATCTTGACAATTGCGAGGAGTACCAAGAAGTAATTTTTGTGGGCTTAACATAGTTCAAAAAACTTAGCATGTGTGGTGTATATTTCTATGGGATGCACATGTTTGTGCATAGATCAAGAATTCTAACATGTTTTGCGGGGCTTAAAATGGTTGTAAACAAAATTAAGATGATTGTAAACATATTTGATGTTAGATCCCATTGGCGCGAAGGAGTAATGAGTGAATTGACCGCAATATCAGGGAGGGCGGGGAGTAGGTGTGGTGGTACAAAGTCGCGAAGAGGGGAAGCGGTCGCCCAAGTGTCATTCTAGACGTGGACAGCCTGACCGTTTCCGATTTTCCAGCGAAGTTCGGGTTTTAGGTGACGAAGCCCGGTCAGAATGTTGCGCCATGCCCACGAGTCAGTCGATTTAGCCTGCACCTCAAGAGGGTGAGAGGGGGAGAAGTATTTAGCTTGAAAGATGCGGGCCCATAGGGAGCCGGGGGATTGTAGAAGAGACCAAGCAAGTTTCATGAGAAATGCTTGATTCATAGTGGGTAAATCTTTAACACCTAGCCCTCCGTCTGTCGCTGGACGGCATAGGGAGTCCCAGGACTGTAAACATATTTGATGTTGTTAGTTAATATATGGAGCTTTTGGATGGATGTTGAGATTGTCATTGCATTTTCTTTGAGAATGACTTTTGTTATGTACAACTTTTGGATTGGTGGTTGAAATTGAAGCGCAATGCACATATGTGCAGGGTGTAGTGTGCTATGCAGTCGAGAGTATTGCAGCATAGGTCACATATGGAATCCAACCATGCTTATACATAAGATCTTCTTCATTCTTGGATCAGAGACAAATAATGGCACCACCTCCTAAATTACCGGTCACATTCATTCATAACGTTCTTCTAAAATGACACATTCATGCATAACGTTCTTCTAAAATGACACAAGGCTTACAAATTAAAACAAGTCTGTACAATCTCCCATTCATTCGCAACATTCTTATAAAATGCCGTGGGGCTTATAAAATATATAAAACCATCCCTAGAAATATTCTCCCTTACAACACTACAACATAAATGACATGAATCACAACCGTAGCCCAAGCCATCTTCTCCCTCTTCCTCTCTACGGCCATTTCCCTTTTCAACTTTTTAACAGATCTCAGTATTCCTGTGACACACAACCTCTATTGACCTACAAAACGCATTACTTTGTCTATAGCAACAAGCATCAGGGACAAATTAGAAATGAATATCCTAAAATACTCATCGAATATATGCGTCTGAAAATCTCCTTGCGGGGTTACCCTATGTCCCGGACGTTATAATCTTGTTCTTTTGCCACAGTGGCAAATCGTCTGGCCAGCTTTCTTCCTCCACCCACTTTTCCCTGTTGTAGAGCTATTGTACAGCTCTTATTTCCATATGACCAGATGAGCCCCACGTGCACAATCTCCCTCCAAAATGGGTTAAGTTTGATGGTCGGGTGTCCCAAACCCATTAACCCTCCGAAATCCACTCATTTAAAAGTCACCCAAAGCCACTCATTAGCTAATTGGGTCTTGATGGATTGATATCTCTTATAACCCAATCACCCGCAGATTTTAGTGGTTTTCAAATGGGTGCCCACTTAACCATGTCATTTAATCTAATCTAATACGTTGAATAGTGACTAGACCGTCCACATCTCCACAACTCTAGCATCTCAGCTGACCGAACCGTCCCCCGTGTCTCCACATCTCCACCTCTCAGCCAACTGGACCATCCCCTCGCGTCGTCCTCCACATCTGCAGTTGTTGTTCTGGAGTCGCCCTTCCCACCTGCCACCATCGTCCCCACCTGTCACCGTCGTGTTCCTTATCTGTTGTCGCCGTCCTAACTCCAACGTAATGCGTCACTGGAAGCACCTACTACCTTTCTCCTGATCACTTCATGGCTACACTTATTAGGTAGATAAATCCAGGCAAGAGGGCTTGGCACCCTTGTTGGTCGACGAAGACGCATGATGGTGGTGGCAGTGGTGTTTCAGAACCTTATGTCTAGACAAATTTGTTGTTGGTTTTTGTGGTGGTAGACTGGAGGTGGTTGCGATGGTTGTGTGGCTATGATGATGGTTGTAGTTTTGCAGTGGCGATGGTACGTGGGACTAGTAGTGGAGATAGTTGTTGGTTTTGTTATGGTTATGGTAGTAATTGTGGCATGGCAGTGGTGGTTGTGGGTATTGGGTGGATACGTGTGACGGTGCATCGGTAGAGGTGTATACGAGTGTGGTGGTAGCAACGCCGGTGCAATGATAGTGGCGGTTTAAGTCGTTGATAATGGACAGAGCTGAATATTTCTAATGTAAATGGTTTATTGTCGGGTAAATGGGTGAAACCAACCCATTTAAGAGATAACCCAAATGAGTCACTTATTCATTAGATTTAATCCATTTTAAGCAGGATAGATTAAAAGTTATTGAAACTATTGGGATAAAATTGAGTATAGACATAATTTGGTGTAACATGTTAACTATTGAATGAGAGTATTTAATGTTTGTTTATATGTAAGTATATTTTGGTAATTATATTGGTCAAACCTGATTTTTCAAAACTAATTAAATCAAAAGCCAAGAAAATAGATTTAATCAGTTTGAGCACATTGGACCAAATTTAATCAATTTACTTTTTTTACCAAAAACTTTAAACCTGATTTAATATGAATTTAATCAGGTTTGACCGCTTTATAATTAATCTCAAACACTCTTTAGAAAACGTACCTATGTAGCTATAGCTTGAGGGATTAAAATGGAAAATCCTTTTTATTTTATCATAACTAGCTAAAACCCCGTGCTATGCAAGGGCCATCCACCATAACTCTATTTTTGTACATTTTAAAATATCAGTTCCACATAAAAAATTAAGTAAAGAAGTAATTTTGGTGTAACATGTTAACTATAGAAGTAATTTTACTGTTTAACCATTAACCATGTGACGCGTGTCACTAAAATTTAGTAAGTAATTAATATGGAAATAGTAATTGTCAAAAGTCAAAAAGCAAAAGAAAGAAATTAAATCTTTGACAATTACCTTATAAGCCATATTTTTTTATGGCCTTTAAATTCTTGAAAACATCTATCTCTTACGGTGATTTTTTTCCACACATTGCGTGTGGAATAACATGTAGTACATTGTACATGAGAAGGGATTTGGATCCCCTGCTGTAATCCATGGTTACAGCATGGGTGTTGTACCCATTTCTGTGAGAGAGGGGGAAGAGAGAGAGTAACCATGGTTACAGCCCCCTCTCTTTCTTCCCCCTCTCTCACAGAAATGGGTACAGCACCCTGCTATAACCATGGGTTACAGCAGGGAATCCCAATCCCATGAGAAGTTACAACATGAAATGCTCCTTTTTCAAGAGAAATTTGATTTCGATACTTCACATTATGGCAGATGAGCAAAATTAATTTTTATAATCAGTTTTTAGTTTGTGGAAGTTGATTTAATCGGTTTTATTTATTTGCCATACCTAAGAACCTAATTGTACAGATTGAAGTCTTTGCCACACTTAAGAACCTAATTCAGTCGAGATTCAATCAAGTTTGACTATCCAATAATTAAAATTCCCCTAATTATACAAATTTAAGTGTTTATCACACTTAAGAACCTCATTCAGTCGAGATTAAATCAAATTTGACCATCCAATAATTAAAATTCAAATATTCTCTACTTTTGTCGCTAAAACTTTGAACTATTGCTAGAAAGACAAATGTGGTCACATTTCTAGTGACAAATGATCAAAAAGTTCTTTAAGTGGCAAATATTTCTCAATTTTAGTATTTTGAAAAGAAGTAGTATAATTTGAAGCCCTATAGTAAAACATGGACGATGGGGAAGAAAATATGTGACAAATTACTACATATTTGTTGCCAAAGAATAGAAGTCGTAACGCAAAGAAGCTATAATGACCTAAAATGCTATTAAGTAACGATAACACCCCAATTTTACATTTAGTTACAATAGGGGGTCGAATATGTTGTCAATTTCATTCATATGTTCTCACTAGAACTACATGGGAAAGATTGTAAGCACCAAATTTTGTTCTTTAACTTATCTTATGATTCCCTTTTTTTGTTTAATGACATTGGGCTAGGCCACAGAGAAGACTCAATCCGCCAAACATCATTTTCCATAAGGGTAAACATGGCCAACCACCAGGTTACCTTGTTAGAGTTTTTTTCCTAATTAATACATATTTAATACTTAATTACCAATATACACCATTTTGAAACTTATTTACCCGCATACCACACGTTTGGAAATCGCTGTTTGAAACCACGATTTCAAGGTAGAAATCGCTGTTTGAAACATCGATTTCTACTTGATTTTTACCTTAAAGTAGAAATCGCTATTTGAAACCACGTTTTCAAACAGCGATTTCTAAAAGTGTGGTATGCGGGTAAATAAGTTTCACAATGGTGTATATTAATAATTAAGTATTAAATATGTATTAATTGGGGAAAAAACTCTACCTTGTTAACCATCTCTTTTTAGGGCGAGACTTGTTGCAACAACACTTATGCATGACTCAATAATGTCTTCAAACAGTAATCTTAGCATTTCTTTCAGCATCCAAACAACATGAATAGGCTGCCTTAGTCTCGATGCCCCTTTTTACTCCATAGCCTTATTTATATTCCAAATCAACCCTATATGATTAGGCATGAAGAACGTATTTAGTGTAACATTTGTACATGGAAAAAGATGGTGGACATCACCATTATGCGCTTGGTGTATTACGGATTAATGACTTATTTATTTTTGACACTTCATAAGTGATATAGAACATTTACTTCTATGCATAGTTGCGATTTGATTAGCGAAAAAAGGAGTTTATCTTGGTTAGAAAAAAAAAGTACGCATGCAAGGGATAATTGCAGCAGTAACAATTGCTTAGTTTGGTAAGCACGTGATATCTCAATCCTTTTAATGTTGCCTTGAAGCTATGTTGGTCATTCCCGATGCCAATCATATAACTTGAGCTTTTTTCTCACTTCACTTTTCTTATTTCGTCTTAGTAAATTGATTTTCCAAAAGATGGTTAAAAAAAGTAAGGGCATATATTGACTCTATAGGCATTACTTTTTCCTCTCTCTCTTTTTATTATCCTTTTTTCCTTTCTATCAGGGATCATATTTAATAAAATCTCACAAGCCTCTAAGACTTTTACTTTAGTATTACCATGAACAACTCTTAAATCTTAAACTTTTATTTTAGTACTACCACGTATTTTGTATCGTCATACGATTAAGCATAGTGACACTTTACTATCGCGAACGCCTTCAAAAGTGATCCATCAACATTATGTTGGCAAATGACGTTATGTGCAAAGTTTGTTATTGGTCGAGAATACAGACTTTTCTATAAAGTAGTAGGTGTTGGAAAGAAAGGCAGTATGGAGAATCTGGACTGAAGATGCCTGAGTCGAATGCGTTGCACTATTTCCTTAAGACAGTATTTGCTCCCTTATAATCTGCTTAGGGTAGCAGCAAATCTGTCTCCCAAGATAAAACAGGCGAGACACTATTGATCACAGCAGAATGCAATCAACAGACAGAAATTTGAGAGAGAGCAAGAGAGAAATTCGAAGTGTAAAATATGATCTGACCATCAGCCTATTTATAGACACCAAAGGGTGCCAAGAACAGGTGCAAACAGTTGTGGCAGTTAAGTGACTCTGCAGATGTCACTTAACAGTCACAATCTGTAGACACAGAATAGAGGTGCAACATTTGAACGAAAAGGCATCAATTGCAGTTGCCATTTCAAAATAAACTGTTTTAGTTTCAAGTTGCAGCTCACAAGCTGAATTTGTCGCAAAAGTTAAGGCTGGGCTCGGGGCGAGGGCTCCTAGTGACGATGCGCACGTGCGAAGTGCAAAGTGCGCCTAAAAGCGCCAATAGCGCCTTTACGCCGCCGCCGCCGCCGCCGCCGCCGCCGTCGCCGGCGCGCGCGCGCGTGTGCGGTGCGGTGGACCGCACATGTGCAAGTGCATGGCCATGCATACCATGTGTTTCTAAAACAATATGGTATGTCACATGGCCATTTAAATACCCTTAACTTTTCCATTTCCCAAGCCATGTGGGAACCCACTTCATGATTAGTTTCAACCTTATTAAATGCCAATGTTTGAGAGTTAATATCTCTCAAACCAATCAATCAATTTGATTGATTCTTTTTGCAACTTATTCTTTGTAGTACAAACGTTAATAAGGTAATAATCAATTATTGGAAAATTTCCAACAATTTCCCCCAATTTTCCAAAATTGGATTTTGTCACATTCCTAATTTAGAAATGTACCTCTCTATCCCTTGGTAGGTCCCACTAAAATAAAGGTGTCTTTCGACTTGAACATTTACTATAAAGTAGTAAAGTCAATCAGAATTCAAAGTAGCCTTAGCCTTGAACTAAGAATCCTTGGTGATTGATCAGCACAACTTTGTGTAGAACTTTCCAACCGAATTTCCAAATACCTGCACATTTACAGCCATGTGCTACATCTTAGGATTTTCATAAGTGCCATAGAGACTAGCTCAAATCTCGTAGAAGCGGCTCCACTTCCCGCACTTATATAGGTAAATCTACTAAGGTGCACTTGTATGACTTGCACCCTCCTTTAAGGACATAGATTTATTAAGAGAATAACTCCCACCCTCCTCTTGTTCTCCATACAAGTATGCACTACTTTGAGATGGCATGAAGATCAAAATCTTCATCTTTTAGTGCATCTTTGGTTATAAATACAACGTGTTTTTCCATTGAACTAGAAGACTAAAGATTACTCTAGTATCTAGTTGGTTTCCACGTGTATGTTACCTCTCTAATTTCATGAGCTTCAAACCCATCTCCCTGGAAGTCTGCCATATTATATCCCTACCTAGGCCTTTCGTAAAGGGATCTGCCAAATTTCCTTTGGACTTCACTTAACTCATAGTAACAACTTCTTTGCTAAGTTGTTCTCTCACATAGCTATGTCTAAGACTTATATGTCTAGACTTTCCATTGTATACCTTACTATATGCTCGCGTTAACGCTGCCTCGTTATCGCAGAATATAGAAATAGCAGGCATTGGCTTAAGCCATAGAGGAATCTCTATCAACAGGTCTCTTAGCCATGTTGCCTCCTTAATCGTCGTTGCCAAAGCAATAAACTCGGACTCCATGGTCGAATGTGAAATCAAAGTTTGTTTCTTGGAACCCCAAGAAACAGCACCTCCACCTATGGTAAGTATCAAACCACTTGTGGACTTTGTTTCATCTGAGTCCGTGATCCAGTTTGCATCTGTGTACCCTTCCAAAACAGCAGGAAACTCTTTATAAGTTAATGCATAGTCCATTGTGCCCTTAAGGTACTTAAGTACTCTAAACACTGCATTCCAATGAACTTGCCCGGGGTTATGAGTAAATCTACTCAAAACACCAACTGCAAAGGCTATATCTGGCCGGGTACATTGCATGATATACATCAAGCTGCCAATAACACTAGAATACTCTAGCTGAGAGACACATTTCCCTTCATTTGCCCTCAACTTGATAGAAGGGTCATATGGGGTAGTAACCGGGGACACAATTCTCGTGATTAAATTTCTTTAAAGTTTTCTCAATATAATGAGACTGTGACAAAGAAATAGAATCCGAGTATCTTATAATTTTCATTCCCAATATAACATTGGCTTCCCCCATATCCTTCATATCAAACGATGAAGATAGAAATAATTTAGTTTCCAACACAATATCTAAATCAGTACCAAAGATTAACATATCATCCACATACAAACATATTATCACACCACGTCCTTTATCAAACTTAGAATAAACGCATTTGTCACATTCATTTATTCTAAATCCATTAGAGAGAACGACTTGGTCAAATCGTTCATGCCACTGCTTTGGAGCTTGTTTTAAGCCATACAAAGATTTGATAAGCTTACAAACCTTTGTTTCTTGGCCCTTTAGTACAAAACCTTCCGGTTGTTCCATGTACACCTCCTCATCTAAGATACCATTTAGAAAAGCAGTCTTTACGTCCATTTGGTGTATAACTAGTTTGTTAATGGACGATAACGCAAACAATAATCTTATAATGCTAAGTCTAGCTACCGGAGCGTAAGTGTCGAAATAGTCAATTCCTTCCTTTTGTTTAAAACCCTTGGCTACAAGTCTAGCTTTATACTTATCTACGGATCTGTCTGGCTTAAGCTTTCGCTTAAAGATCCATTTGCAGCCTATTGGTTTAAACCCTAGTGGTAAATCAGTCAATACCCAAGTTTGGTTTGACATTATCGACTCCATTTCATCATTTATAGCTTCTTGCCACAAGTCAGAATCTCGAGAAGTTATGGCTTCTCGATATGAAAGAGGGTCATGTTCTACATTATACATATGAGAGTAATCACCTTCATTTCTACTTCCCTCGACTAAAAATTGGTAGAAATCTGGACCATAGGTTTTCTCAATTCTTGCTCTCTTACTTCTCCTTAGTTCACCTCCTTCCCCCATTTCCGGAGTAGGGTGAACTTGATCCTCATCGACTGTGTTTTCATTTTTCCGATCTCTAGAGAAAGAATTCTCAAAAAATTCTGCATCTCTAGATTCCAAAATAATATTTTGGCTAACGGATTCCGTTGATTCCACGGTTAAGAATCTATACGCTTTGCTATGTTGAGCATAGCCTATGAAGACACATTCGATTGCCTTTTCCCCCAATTTGGGTCTTTTTGGATCGGTTAGCCTTACTAACGCCCTACACCCCCACACTTTAAGGTGTCCAAAAGAAGGTTTTCTCTTCTTCCATAACTCATAGGGTGTGACATTAGATACCTTGTGGGGTATACGATTAAGTATATATGTGGAAGTCATGAGAGCTTCCCCCCACAAATTCTTAGGCAAATTAGAAGTAAGTAATAAGGTATTAACCATTTCTTGCAAGGTCCTATTTTTCCTCTCGGCTACACCATTTTGTTGTGGACTATAAGGAGCTGTAACTTGGTGTATGATACCCCAAGTTTCAAATAGATCATCAAAGGAAATATATTCACCTCTCCTATCCGACCGTAAAATTTTAATCTTACGATCTAGTTGATTCTCTACTTCCGCTTTGTAAATTTTAAATTTATCCAAAGCTTCATCCTTAGTCCTAAGAAGATACGTGTATGTATAACGTGAACAATCATCTATAAATGTAATGAAGTATCTTTTACCACCCCTTGTTAGATTACCTTCCATTTCACACAAGTCCGAATGTACTAATTCTAATAATTGTGTTTTCCTCTCAACCCCTTTAAAGGGTTTTCTGGCAATTTTAGACTTTATGCAAACTGAACATTTCTCTAAACTAGGTGAAGTAATTTGAGGTATTAAACTCAATTTTACCATACTTCTCATGCGTTTATAATTAACATGACCTAGTCTAGAGTGCCATAAATTAAATGGAACAGCAATATAAACAAACTTAGTTTCTTTATTAGCCATAGTAAGCTTGTACAATCCATTGGTTACATAGCCCTTGCCAACATAGTTCCCTCCCTTAGTCAGAATTACACTATCTGACTCAAACAAAATCTTAAATCCAAACTGATTAAGCATACTAACAGATATAAGATTTTTCCTAACATCGGGAACAAAAAGTACATCCTTTAAGGTCAGCGTCTTTCCGGAAGAGAGATAGAGCACCACAGTTCCTTTGCCCATGACCTTAGCCGTAGATGAATTTCCCATGCAGAGTTGATATCCCTCCGCAACTGGCTCGAGGTCCTTGAACAGATTTCTGTTTTTAACAATATGCTTGGTTGCACCGGAGTCAACCCACCACTCTTCATCTTCCCCCATCATGTTGGCTTCGGAAACCACTGCAACGAAGTCCTCGTTGTCAACCACATTGGCATGGTCCTTTTTCTGCCTCTTAGCCACTCGACAATTCTTCTTGAAGTGGCCAATTTTCCCACACTTCCAACAGGCCTTTTTAGGCTTGTCTTGCCGGTTGGTAGAAATAGAAGCTTGACCATCAAGCTTACGCTTAGTGCCACTAGAGGAGCCATGATCTATCACAAGAGCCTTGGAGGACTTGTTGTCTTCCAACTCAAGCCTATCCAAGTTTCGAGAGTTCTCTTCAACTTGGATATACTTGACCAACTCTTGCATGGTCATGGCATCCTTCTTTTGTTTTAACTCCTTACGACATTCTTTCCAAGCCAACGGCAATTTAGAAATTATCGTTGACACTTGGAAAGACTCGTCAAGAGAGTGGCCCTCCGAAATAATTAAATTCATAATCATTTGCAGTTCATGAATCTGAGTAATAACTGACTTGCTATCTACCATGCGGAAGTCAAACAACTTACTGATTAGGAATTTTTTATTCCTGGCGTCCTCCGTCTTGTACTTGTTGTCGAGATCATTCCAAAGTTCATTTGCGGTGCTGTTTGCATACTTGATCTCGTATACGTCGTATAAAGTGTCGGATAGCCCTCCCAAAATGTATCCCTTGCAGAAGGTGTCATCTTCCTCCCACCTTTGCTTGTGCTTCATGGCAGTCTGCTTTGTTGCTTCGTCTGCAGCTTCATCCACGATAGGCTTTGGAATAGTGAGCACATAGGCAATCTTCAATGCAGCAAGAAAGAAGTACATCTTGCTCTTCCATCGCCTAAAGAAAGAGCCATCGAACTTAGCCAGCTTTGAGATGTCGTTGGTGACAGGCATCCTTGAAGTATTCTCCATCGTAGCCAAAATAATGTCTTAAGATTGTTGGAAAGAAAGGCAGTATGGAGAATCTGGACTGAAGATGCCTGAGTCGAATGCGTTGCACTATTTCCTTAAGACAGTATTTGCTCCCTTATAATCTGCTTAGGGTAGCAGCAAATCTGTCTCCCAAGATAAAACAGGCGAGACACTATTGATCACAGCAGAATGCAATCAACAGACAGAAATTTGAGAGAGAGCAAGAGAGAAATTCGAAGTGTAAAATATGATCTGACCATCAGCCTATTTATAGACACCAAAGGGTGCCAAGAACAGGTGCAAACAGTTGTGGCAGTTAAGTGACTCTGCAGATGTCACTTAACAGTCACAATCTGTAGACACAGAATAGAGGTGCAACATTTGAACGAAAATGCATCAATTGCAGTTGCCATTTCAAAATAAACTGTTTCAGTTTCAAGTTGCAGCTCACAAGCTGAATTAGTCGCAAAAGTTAAGGCTGGGCTCGGGGCGAGGGCTCCTAGTGACGATGCGCACGTGCGAAGTGCAAAGTGCGCCTAAAAGCGCCAATAGCGCCTTTACGCCGCCGCCGCCGCCGCCGCGCGCGCGTGCGCGTGCGGTGCGGTGCACCGCACATGTGCAAGTGCATGGCCATGCATACCATGTGTTTCTAGAACAATATGGTATGTCACATGGCCATTTAAATACCCTTAACTTTTCCATTTCCCAAGCCATGTGGGAACCCACTTCATGATTAGTTTCAACCTTATTAAATGCTAATGTTTGAGAGTTAATATCTCTCAAACCAATCAATCAATTTGATTGATTCTTTTTGCAACTTATTCTTTGTAGTACAAACGTTAATAAGGTAATAATCAATTATTGGAAAATTTCCAACAGTAGGAACTTAAAATAAAATGTTTTGATATGGTGATCATATGTGATATTTGTAACCTTAAAATTCCAATTCGAAAGAAAACAATTTTTTAGTACATCTATTTATTCACCTTTGAAAATTTACTGGTAGCTAAAACTAGAGCTATAAGCTTTACCGCATTGCATATTTTAGCCACCATATTATAAAAATTCAAGAAAAATTGTGTAAAAAGCCTCGCAATATCTTTAATTGTTACGTCATTCTACTCAGTTTTATTCTCTTTTTGAAAGGTTCAACTTAAAACCGTCTTGAGATTAACATAATTGAACTCAAGGGTCCATCCGATGAGTGCAGATAATCTCTTCGTTGTTCTAGCCACTTCCATTTTTCTTTTTAAAGGTTCAACCTGAAAATGTTTTGGAATTAGCATAATTGAACTCAAGGGTTTATAAGATAAGCGCGAATATGCTAGTTAGATACCTTCATATGTCATTGATGTAATAAAGAAGATACAAACGAAACATAGAAGTCATATCACAAATTTGTGAGATGCATTGCTTATCAAAGCAAGATCTTCTATGTTTGGAACCGAATTTTTTTTGTACGATGCCTTGTGATACATAACAAAAACAAAATCTCACAGGCCTCTGAGACTTTTACTTTAGTATTACCATGAACTACTCTTAAATCTTAAACTTTTATTTTAGTATTACCACATAGTTTTGCATCCTCATACGATTAAGAATATTGGCGCCTTCAAAAGTGATCCATCAACATTATGTTGGCAAATGATGTTATGTGCAAAGTTTGCTCTTGTTTGAGAACACAGACTTTTGTATAAAGTAGGACCTTAAAATAAACTTTTTTTCATATGGTGATCATATGTGATATTTGTAACAATTCAAAATAAAATGATTTTTTGATAGATCTATTTATTCACTTTTGATAATTTACTGGTCGTTGAAGCTAAAGCTGTAAGCTTTACTGCATTACATTTCTTAGCTACCACATTGTAAAAAGTCAAGAAAATTATTGTAAAAAGCCTCACAATATCTTTAGTTGTTGTGCCATTCTACTCACCTCTTTTTGAAAAACTCAATTTAAAAACGTTTTGAAATCAGCATAATTGAACTCAAAGGTGCATCCGTTGGGTCCGGCTAATCTCTTCCTTGTTCTAGCCACTTCCATTTTTCTTTCTAAAGATTCAACTTAGAAATGTTTTGGAATTAACTTCATTGAACTCAAGGGCTTATCAAATAAGAGCGGATATGCTAGTTAGGTACTACCATCTGTCATTGATGTAATGACGAAGAGACAAAAGAAACATAGAAATCATATCACAATTTTGTGAGATGCATTCCTTATCAAAGCAAGATTTACTATGTTTGGAACTGGAAAAAAAATTTATACAATGCCTTGTGATAGAGATGTCAATGGGTTGGGCTTGGGCCGGACCAGCCCAAGCCCAACAAGCCTCCAACAAAAACGGGCCGGGGCCGAGCCCTATGACTGAAAAACAGGCTGGGCCAGGCCCGGGCCTGAAATCTGGATATATGGGCCCAGTCCAAGCCCTGGCCCTAGGCCCAATATTGAGGGCCGGGCTTGGGCCGAGCCCGGGCCCAAAAAATCTTTTTTTTTTTTTTGGGTTCCCAACTCTTTGTTATTTATTTATGTCGATGGCCAACAAGAATACATCAAATTAATTGGTTGAGATTGATACATGTTAATTTTGTGTAATATTGACAAGCCTTTTTTGGCCTACTAACATTATAATTTATAAGTAGCATTTTTCGGAAGTTTCAATTATAATCAGTTTATTTCAAATTTATACTATTAGTTTAATTTGATGTAAAGCTTTAGCATATATTTTGAAATCCTAATCAGTTTATTTCAAATTTATACTATTAAGCTTTACTTTTTTCACTAAAGTTGATTTTTTTTTTATTATAATGTACCACTAAAAACTAGTTGGAATTTACAAGAATTTAAATTTGGAGTATAGTTATTAATTCCCTAGATGATCTTAAGCAATAAGTATAGATTTTGACTAACAATTTTTCTCTCTACTTGGTCTCATATACAAAATTTTATTTTATATATATGACTCTCATATGTATATAGAATGATTAATAACTCTCATATGTAGAGACTTTGTTTTGTTATGAGGATTATTGCTCCCTAGATGTGTGTGATACCAACCAAAAAATGCGCTTATGCGGAGATGAAAATGCACAATTTCCTTGCTTTTGAACAGCTATTTAAAAAACTTAAGCTATCAAAGAATAATATTAGTGTCCTCAATAATTGCCATCACGTGCAAGGCCCTGTACCAAAGCAAACCAAATGCATTTTAACCTGTTCTAATAAGGAATGCTTCAAATATCTTATTTAAGTAATACTAGCCATTTATAGTTGTTGGGGAGGGTAAAAGTGTAAAAAACTTTAAAAGATTTGAAAAAATTAATTTGGACTAAAATACCCCCCAAACTAGCCGTTATATAGTTGTTAGGAAGGGGGTAAAAGTGAAATTTTTGAAATTATTGGGGAATATAGCCATTGGCGGGAAAAATGAAGGAAAACAAAATTTGAAAAAAATGGGCCAACCTAGAAAAAGGGCCGAATTTAGGTCCAGAAAAGGGGCCAATTTTGGGCTTTTCTGGGCCTGGTCCTTGGCCTGGTCCAAGGCCCTTTATTTTTGGGTCTGCACTATTCATAAGAGGGCCGGGCCAGCCCAGGGTTTTTTCAGGCCGGGCCGGGTTGGGCCGCGGGCCGCCCGGCCCATTTGACATCTCTACCTTGTGATACATAACAAAAACATTATTAAAAGGAGAAAACTCTTGGTCTAGAGTGAAAAAAAAAAAAAGGTTAACATTGGGCTTGTAAGGAAAAGAAATTTTAGTTGAAGAATTTTTATTTACAGCTAAAAGTTTTAAGCTTTCTTCATTTAAAGTTACAAAAATTAAGCAGGTATTATTTTTATATTTCTGCACCATTAAAAAAGCTAATTTGTTCTTTTAGCTAAACCTCCAAAAGAACGAAATTTTTTTCCATACAGAAACCGGACTGACTTCACAAACCCAAGAACTCCCTCACCCTCACCCATCAACACACATACAGACAGGGGCGGACCACCCCCATGACCGGGGGGCCCATGGCACCCCTCACTTTTTTGGAATTCTAGTTTAGTTTCCTAGATAATGAATCAATGTATTTAAATTGTTTACAAAAATACATTATATTATAACACTAATTTATTAAGATTTCATTTGTTGTATCTTTTACTCCTTGTGCCCTATCATAGTCGTTATCTTCTTTATTTTCTTGCTTTATCTTCATTCTTCTAAATCCCAAATTTTAAATCTCCGCATTACCAATAAAAAGAATAGCTTAAGGTTCATTCTTTTTTTTTAAGTTTAAATTCTTATAGTTGGTTAACTTACACGTAACTAATTTACTCATATAGTTAACAATTACATTAGTAATAGATTTATACAGTAAGAGTTAAGCTTTTTCAATGCAAAATTAGAAATTTATTGTCGACTAACATTAACAAGTCATAATGAAAATATATTATTAGTAGACAAATTGAGCAATCTATTTAACGGATTTAATAGTGACGCTAATTATAATGTGTGTTTGATTATTATGTTTTATGTGAATTTGAACCTTTTGAATTTTTTTATGTTAGTCATCAATTTTTTTTATATTTTTTTGGCACTCCCTGATTAGACTTTCTGGATCCGCCCCTGCATACAGAGACACAATACCTCACTCTTGGTTCTTCCCATCTTCATTTACGAGTTGATTGGTTCGAAAAGAGATAGTAATTCCATATTTGTTGTGATCGGTCGATCATCAACGGATTGAAGCAAATAAGCGCAAAGGCTAAGTTCATCGCTCTCCTTCTTTCTTATGCTCCTGTAGTTGACCATTTCATTATTCCTCTCGCATTGGTTTTCTGCATCAGACGATGAGCCCGTATTTTCACTGGAAAAACGCAAGATGAAAGTCAAGAATGGTTTGTTACAGGGTGAGGTGCCTAGCGGTCGTTCTGGGAGTAGCTATTTAAAGTATCCAAGCCAAGGCCAAGGTTTCTTTTTCGACTCTATCCATTCAAATGAAATTACCATCTTTACAACGCACCATCACCCAAAATATGGTGTCTTTCAGTCCAACGGCGACCGATCCATTGGCGTCACCGAGTGGCCACAACCTGCTCATCACACCCCTCGAAACAACCTACCACAGCACCTTCAGACACAAAAACACCACCATCTACACACTGTTCACACACAAAGCACACCCATTCGGCCATTCCCCAACCCCCAACTACCTGCCCGCACAAATACTGCGATACCCCACCTCTCAGTCCCCCTATCACCCAAAATCAGGTGTGCTTTGGTCCGATGGCGACCGGTCCATTCGACGTTGCCACAACTTCAGTAAACAATAAGCGTGTCAAAAGAGCCACCACTCACAAAACAAAAGGCAAGGAAAACATATATTTTTATTTTTCTTGCCCTTCTTCTATCGCTAAATCCAAAAGTTGTAGCTAATGAATCTCTAGTGACAAAAGAAGCACAACAACCAAAAACAAAGGAATACGATCTTCTCCACACCCCCTTGCACCAATCTATGTATAAGGAAAGGTAGTGCCCCACGTGAACTATAGCAAGATTACTCCTTTAAGCATTCTTTGCACCCCTTTCATTGCTAAATGCAAAAATCGTAGCTAATTATTTAGCGCAAATGAGCAAAATAGCAGCAAATTAAGAGTTTTAAGCTAGTAAGTCAACAGAGTCACTTTTTATGTTTGTTGGGATGGGTGGACGTTCCCCCTTAAGAGTATGTTGTACTTTCATTTCCATATTCACACCCTTGTTCACCTTATGTTGTACTTCCATTTCCATATTCACACCCTTGTTCACCTTTTTCAAACTCTAACTAGAACTAATTGTTAATTAAACTACCCAATAGATATAGATCATTATTTTAACTTACTGCATATCAAACTCTCGACCAGAAGCCTTATTTATCAATTAGCACCCCCTTAAAAGGGTTTTTTTTTTCTTCCGGTTAACATGTATACTTTGGCATTTTAGTGAATGTTAGGGGCATTATTGGAGTTTCATGTCCAATTTTAGCCGAGTGTAATTATTGATAGTTTAGGGGGTTAATTGCAAAAATTAATACCCGATGGGGTCGACCCGAGAACCCGATATACTTGAGGGGGGCTGTTTGCCATTTCCCCAAAACTGTATCATTGGCACAACTATATAACTATGTTGAAACAAAATTTGTCCCAATGAGCATATTGATCAACTATGATTTCATGTTACGAGCATGAAGCAAGTTGTTATGATTATGCTTTGCGCATATGTAAATGCAATTTCAACTATAGTTTCTTACTGTCAGAGTCCTGTTATGGAATGCTAACTTAAATCTACTTTAAGATGTTTCTTTGTTCCCCTTTTCTTTAACTTTCTGGGATAAATAACTACAAAGAGGTTAGGACAAACTATACCCAACGTCTGTAGGAAGGAAAATAAGGAGCGGTCTCTACTTATTAAAAATGTAGCCCCAGACAGTATGACATATGAAAAGAGTTTCATTTCTTACATGGATTAGAATGTTATATGATATTAGAAAAGAAAACTTTATGTCCTCTTTTCTTGAAAAAAGTCCACTCTTCTTCTTATATGTTGCAAACATTGATGCTAAATATACCCATTTTTCTATTTTGCATTAGTTAATAGGGCTGTGACTATAAAAAAAATTGTATGGATAAATATACTGAAAATTTATAACATTACTTCACCTTCAAAATTTATAGTCCACTAAATATTAGGAAAGAAAAAAGATGATTCTTACAAAAGCGGGATAAAGTATGCCATCACAACTTTGTTATCGCACTCTAGAAAGTATGCCATCACAACTTTGTCCTGCTAATACCCGTCGAGAGTTGATCACGAGGGAAGAACATGTAAACTGGTTGAATTAAAAATGGAATAGATGTCCAAAAAGAAAAAGAAAAAGAAATCATATATGGCAATGTTCATAAGATACTGTCACATATCAATTCTTAAATAGTAGTCTTGGTTTCTCTTACCCGGTGTGGGCTAGTTCAGAACCACAAAAACTCAATTATTTGTAAATAATATATACGTCATTTGAACATATATGATACAGTGAAGAAATTGAAACTGGCTTGAGAAAAGAATCCCATGATATAGCTCGGATTTGTTGCTACAAAAAGTTTCATAAAAAAGAAGTCTAAAAAGACATAAATGAGATTAAAACAAAAAACAAATCTGAAAAAAGATCTCTTATGGCCATTAGTCTTACATGGCATTCAAGAGAGTTTTCGTCCACGTGATTGTCTTAGCAGTACAGCGAACAAGGGTTGGTTCAGCGGTCCCCAGGATCCCAATCCAGGTTTCCCACCTGGGTTCGAATCCTGCCCGCCGCACTTGTTGGTGGCAAACTTACGTCCTCGCCCTGCTTGTGCTCCACACACGGGTCCTTGTGCGCTTCGGCCCCGACATAGGTGCGGGAATCGGGGGCTCAGATGTATGTGGCGGCCTTGTAGGTCCCCGAGGCGCAATACTCCCTGCCGGTTGGATTAGAGCCTTACGGTCCAGCTTTTTTTTGCACCAAAAAAAGATTGTCTTAGCAGTACATGCAAGATAAACCTTGAGACTCATTAGGGTTGACAAAAGATGGTTAGCAGAGAGTTCTTGTTTTGTTTCGGAGATAAAAATTACACAATACGTGAAAGGAGGAGCCGATGCAGTTCTGGTGCAAGTCCATCTCCAAGCTTGCTACCGCTTTGACCTCCTTTCTCCCCCAACAGCCGACTTGCTCTCCTCCTTCACTAATTTCGACTGGTCTGCTTAGTCCCACCTCTCCTTCCCTGCCGCCTACTCCATCCTCTCCTTCTGCTTCGGGCAGTTCTTCCTTACCACCGGCCAGGATCCTGCCTCGTCGTCCTCTCCTCCCACTATCTCTCCCGCATCCACTCCTCACCTCCTTATCCGTCGCCGGTTTAAAGGTCGTCATTTTCTCCGTCTACGCTGTCGAGACCAAGTCAGAAGGAGTTCCACTTGG
This sequence comes from Escallonia rubra, assembly GCA_033065855.1. Classification (NCBI taxonomy): domain Eukaryota; kingdom Viridiplantae; phylum Streptophyta; class Magnoliopsida; order Escalloniales; family Escalloniaceae; genus Escallonia; species Escallonia rubra. Next base: position 81,568 of record JAVXUO010000761.1, read on the forward strand.
AACCAGGGGCGGACCTATGTTGTGGCAGGGGGGGGGGGGCTGAAGCACCCCCTCACTTCTGGAAACTTTTTTTTTTTTTTGGGTTTTCGGGAATCGCACCACCCCATTCCCCCTTCCCCGTTCCCCGAGACCACAACTCGATGATATATCTCTCTCTCTCACCGGTGGACAGTGGACGTAACGACTGGCGACTTGATCTGGCATATTGCCGGCGACGCCACGCGACTGAACGGTCTGAACCCACCTTATAGATCTCCGACTGGCGACCAGATCTTGAAGAAACCGCACTCCGCGCGGCGACCAGATCTCTGAGTCTTTGTTCGGCGTCCGACCACGAGACCAGTCACCAGATCTGCTTGACGGAGTGCCTCACCCAGTCACCCTGCCGGCTGCCGGCGACCGGCGACTGCGAGCTGCTGCACGGACGATTGCTGGGATTTGCTGCTGGGAATTTGTCTGTTGTATGTTGCTTCGTCCCAATTCGTGGTGAGGCTGCATCCAGCCGTGGTGAATTTGTCTGTTGTCTACTTGAGACTTGAGTGCTTGACGGACTGACCCACTGCTTTGGTAAATTATCGTTAATTTATTGTTATTGTTTATTTTATATTTGTATGTCGATGCTTATGCTACAGACTTGGGTTATTTTGCATGTATATAGATGTCAATACAAATATATTTGTACATTAAAAGTATCATAAACCTAGAGTTTAATTCTAAAATTTTGAGTATCGAAACATTTGTATAGTTTAATTTCAGTGATTATATAGAAATTGAGTAAAGTTCTTAAATTTCGTTTAATTCAGTGATTACATAGAGATTTAAAAAAATCTCTATATGATATTATTTTACTATAAATTTTTTTTTTGGTGCATTCGATAGAATATTTGCACCCCCTGAAATTTGTTTTTGGTTCCGCCCCTGGTTGGAACTTGATATATTAAATTCTCACACATGAAGAGAACGAATATCAAATTGGGAGAAAATGATACACATAATACCTTACAAATTAGTCAAGCGATTTGACAAATAGTATAGTTGGCCGTCAAACCAAATTCTTAGAACAATGGTGTTGAAGAAGGCAGGATTCGCCGGTTTGTGAATTGTGATTTTGGAACCGTCAAAGAGGTAAAGGGAAAAGCATACTTAAGAAATTGTGACCGGCATGAAAACTGCACGAGGGCAGTGGGATTTTAGGGATAGTGGGGATACCGGAAGTTTTTAGAAGCAGAGGTCCAATTACAATATGACACGTTATTTTTTTTATTTATTAAAATTCAAAAACTTAAAAAAAGAGGATTGAGAGTTTGATGTTCATTCAGATTATCAATCAAATCCAAATATATAGAGTATAGATTATATATTATAAATTATTATAGATTAAAGACGGAGTATATATTAAAGATTTCAGTTCTCTTTATTAGCTTATAAACTTGTCCTTGGCGTTTGTGTATATTTACTTCATGCCATTTCCGGTCAAACTTCCCAAATCACCCCTCATCCATCCTTCAAAATTTTGGCCACATCAGCGAAAACTTAGGAGGGAAGCTCGGAGAAACTTCGGGGAAATTGTTTCCCTCTTAAAAGTAAGGGCATGTAAGTAATCATACAACAGCGATTTTAATTAATACTGTAATTTTGAAAAGAAGTTTGAAAGCGCTAATGACGCTTAACGATTGAGATTTCAACCTTAAATCTCTCTCTCTCTCTCCCTCTCCCCCCGGAACCGACTTAGTAAATCCTTTTTTATTTCACGACTCTCAAGGCCAAAAAATACCCAAAGAGAAGTTCAATTTATATATATATCCAAAAGTACCAAAAAATCCTCAAAACCCAAACCAAAATCTACAAACCCTAATTCCAGCCTCCAAAACGAACGTTCCTCTTTCCCTCTCTTCTTTCTCTCTCCACGCCACCAAACACCATTCCAACAGATCCTCCTTGTTCGTTTCTTCCGATACTTTCAACACCCGCCGTCCGATCGTTTATTCTCAGATCTCCGACGAGGTCTCGCCGATTCCTGCCCCACGCGCCGAGATCTGGCCTGCACGCGCCGAGATCTGTCGAGGGAGGTGCGAAGCATGGTTGTCAATGGGCGGCCTTTGAAGAGGGTGAAGAGGCGTGTCACGGCCGACGTCAACGACTTCCTTACGTTCCCCTCCGGGGATGGCCTGCCCAGCGGGCCCTTCAGGACCAGCGTGAGGGCCTTCGTGGCGAAGCACGCGCTGCTGCCGCCGCCCTCGTCGCTGTTGCCCCAGCTGCTGACGTGGCAGGTGCTCTTCCGGGTCGGCGATCTGGTGGACGGGCCGGACTCCTCGCCGGCACTGGTTTGCCTCGACGTCGTCGAGGAGGACGTTGCCAGATCTAGATCCGTCTACTGTGACCAGTGCCGAGTTGTTGGTGAGTCCCTCGAGCCGAGTCCAAACGGTTTAACTCGGCTTTTTAATTTTGTTCGTTAACTCGCTTTTGTTGTCGTCAGATTCCGGTCACCGGTTTAGGCGGGAAGTCGGAGAGTAGTGGTCATTTTTCTCAGGAGAAATATCGAAAATTCCAGCTATCTTTCGAAATAACTAAACCATTCAATCCGAGCCGTTGATTTCTTTTTTCTTTTTTTGGGCTTAATTTTAAGTGGTCGCTTCCACTGGCTAAGAAATAATAATATTGATAATGTTGTTATCTGATCAACGGTATATATAAGCTCGTAAATGGATGAAATGTTGACCGAGCCAACTGGACGGACGGGATTGAATTAGAGCGTAGTGGTGATTGGGACAACGACATTGAGAATCGTACGAGAAAATGTGTGTGCCTTGCCTTGAAAAGGACCTGCAGCTGTTTGGACTCTGTGGGTTAGTTGGACACCTGGCAGACAGGCAGGGCCCCACTCTTCTTCTTTCATTTTAGTAGTAGTAATAAAGTGGGTCCACGCATTGATTTGCTTTAGGTGACCGACATGTAGCTAGTAAATATATCAGCTCAAGCAATCTTCTTTTCTTACCGGTTATACCCCTCATATTGTTAGTAGCTCCGACTATGGTTTCTGGGAGGGCGTAAATGTCTTTTGACATTGATTTAATGTCTTTTGCGATGTGGACCATTGGATGGGATGCGCATAATTATAATTATTGCGGGAAGAGGAGAAAATAAAAGAAAAACAGTTTAATGATTAAATTTCTATTTGTTTTATTTGTTGTTGAAGGTTGGAGCAGTAACCCAGTATGTGCGAAGCGGTACCATTTCATAATAAAGGCAGATGGTGGTTCCATCGGCGGGTATAACAACAAGTCTTGCGCAGGCTGCGGTGATACCGTCCATGTCTCTGAGTCCAGGTCACTTTCTTCGATAAATGGTTCTCTCTTTTTGTGCCTAGGTTGTGTTCATATACCAGAGATCCTTCAAATAAAACTCGTTCGACTATAATGACCTTTTTCGTGTATTCGTCCTGCGTTTTTCAATTGCCAAGGTTGCTTGATTCACTTGTTTTTCATTCTAATGTAATATCTGCGTCTTTGATTGTCTTTGAAGTGAATATTTTAGTGCCAATATGCACTAGTTGTGTCTGATCTGATTAAGTTATTTCGTCATGTGAATATCGTGCAACTCAGATTTCTGGGTAATTTTTTTAGCTTTCTTGTTCGTTAATTGCCACTATATGACTCTTTCCTTGTCCCCATCATTCCCATCATCCCTTCTTCATTCATATTTCATAACCCTTCACCGAAGAGAAAAAAAGGAGATTGGTTAGTGTAATAAGGTCCATGCCAGTCTTTCTATGTCGTCCTCGTCTGTCATTGATAGTTTTGTTCTGAGTCACGTTTAAATTTCTTTTGCAGGTGCAAGTCATGCAACCATGTGATGACAGCTGAAGAGGCTGAAGACTGGATGTATAACCAGTTGGAGGATACAAGTCATCTTTTACACGGTGTTGTCCATGCAAATGGTTATGGGCACCTCCTTAGAGTCAATGGCCGTGAAGGTGGCTCCAGGGTTCTTACTGGATGTCGAATCATGGACTTTTGGGATCGCCTCTGTAAACTTCTTGTAGTCAGGTTAGAATTCTCTATTGTAATTACTGCAATCTGTCAGAACTTGTGTAAGAAAGCTGCACGACTTCTACAACTAAGTATATATCTGGTTGCAAGGCTTCTTGTGATTTGCACATGATTGCAAGTTCATTGATTGCCGAAACACTCAATACTCTCACATTTCCTTTTCTGTACTGAGGCATTGTGAGTTGTATGGCTTGACTCTCCTGTCTTTTGAACACATACAACCAATGTTGCCTTGTTAGATTCGTGATGATGTGTCTGCAGATTCAATGTATTTAAGAGTTGCATTTGTACTGCCAAACCCAGGGTGCTATATTTATAATACTTAGTCTACCACCTCTAGGGCATTCTTCATGTAGAAGTTGCTGGAAAACGCGCAGTTATGTTTTTGGTTTAATGCTTGCCGTGGAACCGAATTAAGCTCTCTCCTTTTTTCTTTTTGTTTCTTTTTCATGCATGAACAGAAAGGTCAGTGTGATGGATGTATCCAAAAAGTATGGTCTGGAGTTCCGGCTACTAAATGCTGTCTGCAAAGGCCATCCGTGGTATGGTGACTGGGGTTATGAATTTGGGGCTGGTAGTTTTGCTTTAACTCATGATGAGTACAACGCCGCTGTTGAAACCCTTTCGAATCTGCCTCTGTCCATCTTTCTCTCCCATGGACGGAAACCTAGGATGCGCCTACAGGACTTGATTGCGTTTTATCAATCGTTATCAGAGCATGAACTTGTAAATATTAGAGACCTGTTCAGTTTCTTGATGACTTTGATACATGATGCTCGGAAGTCACCTATGAAAGCTGATGATTCGACCTGCAAGAAGAGAGTGGCATATGATTCAAGTGTATCTTGTGCATGGAGTAGCGATGAAATTGCACGTGTCGAAGAAGCTATGTTAAGAGTGCTGCGTGCTGTTACTGGGTCCACCTGGGTGAGCTGGCGTAGTCTTAGAGGTGCTGTTTGCAAAGCAGGTCCTCCTGAGCTCCTGGACTACTGCCTTAAACAACTCAATGGGAAACAGGCCACTGAGGGAATGGTTGTTAGTGCCCGCTGCGTTCCAGATTCAGGTGCTATCGAGTACAGGTTAGCTTCATTGAAGAACTTCTTTTACTCTGTTATGCCTGTGGTATTTTTTAGTCTTTTTATGTTTTATTTATTTTTTTATTTCACAAACAACTGATAGTTTGTAAGCAAGCTACTTAAGTTTCATCATATATTTCTTAATTCTGTATGATTTCCCATGGGATGCAGACTCGAGCCAGGAAGTGTACCTCCGAGTGGAAGTCCTCCTTGCAACAGTCCTATAATCACGAAGAGCCCATCTGCAGATCGCCTCTTACAGGATCTGAGATACTTGTACGAATCCATGCTCCACCCGCAAACCATGCTCAACTATGGATTGCAGACAAAGTGGGATCTAGGTGTTGAATCAGCGACAAAACTCCTTGATTGCAAACAGTTTGTGAAGGATTATAACCCTGAAAACACGTTATCAAATTCAAACAGATTTATGGTTCTCTCATGTGAGGTTGACCTCATGGAACAATCTGAAGAGAAAGTCATGAATCCACCTCCTGAGGTAATTACTTTATCCCATAATGCTACCATTTCCGACCTTAAGCACGAAGCATCGAAGGCTTTTCAAGATGTGTACTTGATATTGAGAAGATTTCAAGTGGAAGAGCTAGTTGGTTATGGAGGTGTTGATGAATCCACCCAAGTCAAGCTCTTGTTGGGGTCAACCGTGGTCGTTAGAGTGAGAGGGAGGTTCCTTGGGAAGAATGCTTTGAGTAGGTTTAGAATGGAGAGGGGGGTTGAGAGGTGGACAGTGGACTGCAGCTGTGGAGCCAAAGATGATGATGGGGAGAGAATGCTGGCCTGTGATGTCTGCAGTGTCTGGCAGCATACTCGATGTGCAGGGATTCCCGACTCTGATGCTGTTCCTGCAAAGTATGTTTGTCACAGACACAGATGTGCAAAAGGCCACATGACAAAAACAAACTGCAAGGTTGAGATTGTGGGTTCTGTGGCTGGCGGTGGATTGGGAAACAGCTTGACTAACATAGCTTGATGATTGTGCGATAGAATTTTCTGCACTGTAAATGCTTTTGTTTAATTTCGGAATGTCTCCTGAGGTGGATAAGAATTGTGTATATATAGAGCAGGCCTCCAGCATGCATCAGCTCACTCAGTTGCTAATCTTTCAAGTCGTCTTTGTATATAGTTTTGGATGGCTAAAGATCCAGTTCACTGCGTAAAAAGAAAGAAAAGGGAACAAGAAAAAGGATAAGAAAAAAAAGTGAGAATTGAAAAGCCCCGTATATTGTTTGTCTTCGTCTTCTACTTTTTTATGATTTGCTCTAAGCTTTTGGAAAGACCATTACCGATCATGATGTTCATGTTTATATTTGTTCGTGCCAAGCTTTGACGAGTCTTGATAGGGCGCTGAATGAAGATGCGTCGCTACCATAAATTAAAGGGTTAATTACTCATGGCACTCCTGAGGTTTATCCTAAATTACACACGGACCTCCCTTTCTTTTGAAAATTACATTCCGTTCTATTTCTTCGACGGTGTTAACGGTGGGACGTAAAAAACATTTTTACCCTTGTATATTAACTGCACAGTATTGTCTTGGATTTTGGAAGGACTGTCTGGCTCTTTACTCTTGGCTACACTGGCCGGAATTGGCCATCGGGGACAGGATATGCTGCCGACAGTAGTGATTCCATGGCTGTTTTGGAGGTTGCAGCGGACGGTGCTTCCAATGGAGGGCGACGGTGTCAAGCATGCAGCTTTGGGTTCACCGGTGATGAAGCCGTGCGGTGTTCGGTGTCGCAGTGGTGCGCGTGGGTGTTGGGCGGTACTTCCGGTGAGGGGCGTGGCCAGAGAATGAGGGGTGGTTGACCATGAGATGGCACCGAAGATGGTGCCGGAGATGAATCTCGCGCGATGGTGGCTGCGGCGCGGTGGTCGCCGCTGTTGTGTCGTGGTGTACACTATAGGCAACGCCGGAGTATATCGCTGGAGAAGAAGCCGACAGAGGAGAAGAAGCCCACCGTCGCCGAGAAGGCCCCCACCGAGAAGAAGCTCCCCAAGGAGGCCGGCTCCGCCGCTGCCGGAGACAAAAAGAAGAAGAAGTCCGTCGAGACCTACAAGATCTACATCTTCAAGGTCTTGAAGCAGGTCCACCTGGACATAGGGATCTCGAGCAAGGCCATGGGGATAATGAACAACTTCATCAACGAAATCTTCGAGAAGCTGGCCCAGGAGTCTTCCAGGCTCGCCATGTACACCCAGAAGCCCACCATCACCTCCCGCGAGATCCAGACCGTTGTTAGGCTTGTGCTTCCTGGTGAATTGGCCAAGCACGCCGTTTCTGAGGGGACCAAGGCGGTGACCAAGTTTACACCGTTCCTGGTGAATCCTCGAAGGTTGATGATTTTTCAAGAAGGGAGGGCAGTTTGGGGATGAAAAATCCAAAAAGTAAGGTGTCAGAGAATTTTTAGACGGAGTTAGGGTCCCCGTCAATTTTGTGGGGCTCCGTGAAATGCGGGTACAAACTTGGAGGAGCGGAGTGTAATTTTCAAAAGATAGGGGGGTCCGTGTGTAATTTAGGGTAAACCTCAGGGGTGCCGTGAGTAATTAACCCTAAATTAAATACATGCATCAGGCTCGTTTGCTCACTGGAATAAAATTAGGAGTGCAGCTCTAAACGAAAATAAAGTTTGAAAAGGGATGGAATCACCGGTTGTTTTATTGGGTTTTACTAATGATTAAGTTTTTAATTATTATAAATGTAGGCCTAATAAATAATGAGCCTACTATAATTAAGTAAGTCCAATAGGTAGGTTAGTCCAAAAATTAATTAGGCCTCGCCTATTGGATAACTAGCCTAGTTAGTTAAGGTTAATTCAAGTCAGGTTAGATAGTTAGGGTTAATTCAAGTTAGGTTAGAGACAAGAGGGTAAGTTTGCCTTGTAGATTTGAGGAGCAATTTGATAAAAAAAGTGATCGGTGTGAATATGGGAAGTGTTTCCCGAATCTGGTATTATCCCTGATAGTTGATTAAGATAATTACATATTTTGGAACATGATTATGTCCCGAAATTTATAAAAAATTATAGGGTTAATTACACTTATGTCCCTGAGGTTTAGGTATAATTACACGCGTGTCCATAAGTTTGGAAAATAGGCACTTATATCCTTTGACCTAACGGAATACCCAAGTACATAACGGAATTGTCGAAATGACCATATTGCCCATGATCTCTCTTCAAATTTTCAAATGCCAATCATCTCTTCAAATTAGGGTTCCATTCAGTTTCAAATTAGGGTTTCAAAACCCAAATTTTCAAATTAGAGTTTCAAATTTTCAAAATTAGGTTTTCCAAACCCTAATTTGACAAATTAGGGATTTCAAAGCCATAATCTTTCAAATTAGGGTACATTTGTTCAATTTAGGGTTTTAGGGAAACACTGATGAATCTCACCGTTCTCTTCCCCCCAACCCCTCTGCCCACCCCCTTCCCTTCCCCCAACCCCGATGCCTATCTCTCCCTTCCCCTAGCTCGCCCCCTCTCCCTCCCCGCCGGCGCCATTACAGCCACGGCCGCACATCTGTCGCTACACACGACGCCGCCCCTCCCTCTCCCTAACCTGCTGCCCGCCCATCTTCCTCTCCGCCGATGACAACAGGCCCACCGCCGCACAACGATCCCATCGTGTTCTGGTAGAGGGAAGAGGCTGGCGGCGGCGAGGTGGGGTGAGGGAGGTGACTGCCGACTGGGTGGGGTGAAGGAGGGGCTGCCGTCGGGGTGGGCTGAAGGAAGGGGCTGTCGGCGGCTAGGTGGGGTGAGGGAGGGGGCTGCCGGCGACGAGGTAGGGTGAGGGGGCTGCCGGCGGCATGGGGCGAGGGAGGGGGCGACTGGAAATTCAGATTTGGAAGAGAGTTTCTAAAAATATTTGGAGAGAGAAACTCATTTCTTTAAAAATTAGGGTTTTAACAAGGGTAGTATTGTCATTTAAAAAATACATATTGATGACATCACCAAAAAAGTACACTTTTTGGACAGATACTTGACGGATGGACACAAGTGTTACCTTTTTAATGTTTGTGAACACGGTTTGTTACCTTTTGAAACTTTGTGTCCTTGACTGTAATTACACCTAAACCTCAGGGATATAAGTGTAATTAATCCAAAATTATATAAAAATTCAGGAATAAACCGGGAGGATAGTTGATTTTTGTCAATTTACGATTTTTATCAAATATTATGTCTTATCATCATATTGATATCGTCATCTTTACCATTCCTGACGTTCGAAACCCTGTAAATAGGGGTCTTGACCTACATTTTCAGGAACAATTTTCTCTTCCTAGAGTTTTTATACCACTTCTTTGATATAAGTGGTAGATCATCTCTAAGGGGAATTTAACACTTCATATTTTACTTATCTATATACACAAGTCACTTGCATTATGAATTTATCATAAAGCATTCCCAAGTCTTCTAAGCCAACGCATTCTATAGTTATATTTGATGCTTTCTAAACTAGTTTACATTATAATAATCTAAAAGTGTCTCCTATTTCCGTAATCACATTTCTATTAAAAACACAAAAAATAGTCTTTTACATTTTGCATCCGTATTATAGTACACGGTAAAAGGAAACATGTATCAAGTATTATGCATCCGTAAATATTCATCATCCATCGGTCAAAGTTTAACGAGTGTATGAAGCAAATATACTCCCATATCCATGGACCATAGTCCATCCACCAAGGGAAAAGAGATTAGTTACAATACTATTAGCATGCACATCTAATAAAAACCAACATACTTATATAACCATTTTTTTACCATTCAGGTTTTCGTAACGTAAAAAAAAAATATATATATTTACACAAAAGCGATGAAATACAATGACTTACGATGCCGCAATTCACGATTGAATAACAATTTAACAAGTTTTGTGTCCTCTCTTGTGGTTTTGATGGTGAAGAACACGAGCCATCTGTGTGTTCCAAACGAGGGAACCAAGAAATATAATCCTTCATTCCTAAAACACCGGAATGGACATTCCCAAGCAAATTCCATTAAATGAAAAGTACCATTTCCCTTGGTGTTATATTTTTGCGGATAAAGTTGCGATCTATGCTATGTGTAAGAGTGCACTACCTATATGTTATTATATCCCTTAGAAAGTTTTGCCCCCTCACTTTCTTTTAACTAAATTATCAACCTTATTAGCTCTAGTGATAGAGAGTGGAGCTTTTTTAAGCTGTACTCCTTGACTCTCCGTCTCTCTATTTTTGACTACTGCGCTCTTCCCCACTCGTCTTCTCAACCATGATATGTTTCTCTTGCTTCAAAATTTAACCCTTAACGAAGATGCCTTTTTCTTTAGGCTCCCACCTTCATTCAGACTTCGGCAACACCATTTATTGGTAGGAGCATATTCTGGATGTCACCTCGAGGAGATCGAAAATGACATGTAAAAGTTTTAGTTGCTAGAATAGTGAAATTGATATAGCGTAAGCACATCTAGTGTAGCGAGTATCAGGGGGCGGATCCAGGAAATCCATTCGGGAGACCAAAATGTCATAAAAAAAATTAACGGCTAATATAAAAGAATTCGCGTCACGATTGAATACGTTAAATGCAAAATAGATTGCTCAATTTGACTAATAATAATTATATTTCACTATTTATAGTGATTTATTTATCTTGTAAAGTTAGTCAACAACAAACTACTAATCTTGCATGGAATAAACTTTACTCTTATTCTATATATGTATTATTAGTGCGATTATCAATTGTATGATGACAATAGTCACGTAGAAGTTAACATACTATAAGAATTTAAATTAAAAAAGAAAAAAAAGTACTAACCTTGATATATTAGTGTTTACTTTAAAATCTGGAGATTTAGAATTTGGAATAATGAAGAAGGACAAGGGAACGAGAAAGACTACGACGGCCGGTGGCACAAAAAGTAAAAAACATTACAAAATGAAATATAGTACATTTCATATATATAATATGGTGACATTTTAGTAAATATTTTAAACATAACTACCTATTATTTAAATCAACTAAAAAAAATTTCTCAAAATTTGGGGTGGCGCCATCCCCCCACCCGCCCCGCAGTAATGCTTGGGCTTCGCCCATGGCGAGTATCATCTAATAAACTTGAAACATTTTCATTTTTTAATATTAGAGGATGCGTTGAAACAATCGTATGCCTGTGTGCATTATTTCTAGTGTTACATACATATTGGTTAATAAATTTACTTACGTTCATAAATTTTAGTCTCGCTAAATTTTTATTCTTAACCAGACTCATATATTGTAGATAATCTCATTAACTGCTGTTTATTTGTGACTATCAAGTATACATATATGCCCTCCTTATGATGTATGTGCATGTTCCTGCATAAGATAGAGGTTGAGATTATATCTCTTAATGAATCTATAGACTAGTGGGTTTTGGTTGGGGCTAGCAAGATAGCTCTAGATAGATTCACTGAATGACCTTGTTTAAGTGGAGGTTGAGACTTAATTCTTTTAATGAGTCCATAAACTTTGTGGTGGGGTATGCAATGTCACCCTTGATGGATTCACCGATCTGAGCGTGGAAGTGTGACTGCTTCTTATAGGATTATTAAGGCTTTATAATCCTTAGAGCACTCAGAATGTTGGGATCAAGACACATGACCATAAAGTGTCGGGCTTTAGTACTTTATCTCCGAAATAGAAGTGTATGTGAAGTACTTCTGATTTGTTAACATGGTTCTTAATTCAAAGTTTTGTCCATTAAGTTCCTAGATGAATCAATGAATACTTCACTAGGCAATGGTTCAAACCCAAAAGGTACCATTTGTTAATATACATGATTGTGCCGATCAAGCGTATCTTTTAAAATTTGAAACAAGTGGGGGTTTGTTGGCAATGTGTATCAAATTTTGGCTATTTATATATGAAAAATAAAATAAAGTTCATTGAACTTTAGGTTCCGTTTGGTAACACTTATTTTTTTAGTTTTTTCTCCAGTTTTGTAAACTGGAGAAAATAAACGCGTTTGACACACAAATTTCATTTTTTTTCCTTTCAGTTTTGAAAATCCGTTTTTAAAACATGTTTGTTTTTGAAAACTCCAAAAAAGAGTTTTCGATTTTCGGTTTTCAGTTTTGGTTTTTATTTTGAGACCACCACCACCACCCTCCCACCGCCGGCAGCCACCGCCCACCGTCGACAACCGACAGCCTCCTCCGGCGGCCAGTAGCCGCCGCCGGAGACCACCACTGGCAACTACAGGGGGCCGATAGCCACCGCCGGCGACCACCAACGGCGGCCGGCAGCCACCGCCACCGTTGGCCATCGCCACGCCCCACCACCGCCACCGCAAACCACCACAAAAAAAAATCTCAAAATAAAAATTGGGTAATGAAACACCCAAAAGAAAAAACTCAAAATAAAAACTGGGTAATCAAACACCATTTATTTTTGTAAAAGAAAAAATTTAAACTGATTTTGGTTTTTGTTTTTTTGGAAACAGAAAACGAAAACTGGAAGTGTTACCAAATACTACCTTAGTTTTCCAAGATATTACATGAACTTGACACTTATTAAGTTTTCAAAAGGTTTTATTCTTTGAACATTGTTTTTCCAAATGAATTTAAAGATTCATGAACTTAAATTCATGTATACTCCTTAGATAAGATTAACCTATCTTTTAACTCATTGTATTTTATAGATTCATTGATGAATCTTGAATTTGGGATAGTTCAAAGAACTTGATATGGTTCAAGGAACATACATTTTTCTACCACTATATAAAGGGGTAAAGGGTTGGAAGTTGAGAACAAGAGAAGAGACACCATCTTCACTTGAGAGGAAAATACTTGAACTAAAAAAAAAAAAAGCTTGTTTCAAACTTATGTTTTGATCGATCGGAAGTGGATACACGATCCATTGTAGATAAGTGCAACTCTCTTGGATGAACAGTGAATCTGGAGTTAGTTGAATCCCGAAGATAGAGCTGCTATAACAGTCTTCCGTTTGCACGTGGGAGGCTTCAACTATATTCAAGAAACGTTTAAGCGCTTCTAAGCCTTGGTTCTTTTCAATATACTAATTGCGTATTATTGTTTATTATTTTTGAATTTTACGTACATTTCTACCAACGAATAAGCTACAGATACTTGGTTATGCAAGGACAAGTATACACTAATGACAAATTTGCGCTCAAATACAATCTAAATGCCGTAGAACAGATAATATTGCAATGTGACACAGTGACTGCTCACGGTATAAGGATAGGATGCTGCCTCAAGAAAATTCTCCTTTGAATGAAATCTTATTGATGCTGCAATATCACGACCACGAGGTATGGTTTCACAAATCTCCACGATATATAGCAATGGGTAGAAAATAAGGCACAGTTCATTATCAACTCAAAGTTTGTCGCATATGACTCGTTTGCCTTCGTGGAAAAATTTAGCTGTATTCAAGAGGGTGAGGAAGAAGAGCAACTGGCAGGGGCAACGATGATTTGACAAGCCGCAAACATCCCGTTGCTAGTATCTTTGACATCTCTCATGAAACACAAGATCAACTATGTTTAAAAAGTCGGTCAAATAGATCAAATCATGTAGACAATCATTTCATGTATATATGATAATAAAAATGACTTCCATAATAGCACTTGAACAAGCAAATTTTTTCATGAACATCATCCTTTGGGGACTTGTGTTGTTCATGACCGTTTACTTTAAAAAATATTGCAAATGCAGTATATATAGCCTCCGGCAAGAAATATTTAAGCACAAGTTAAGCAATACTTCAAAATCGACATAATAATTTGATTCAGCCCATGTAAAAAGCTTCAATGTGAAGTGACATAATACTCGGCAAGTATCTCAGGTCAACTGGGAACTAATTTAATAAGATTTATAAAATTTTAAATCAGATGCACATTTAGATTACTAAGAACAGACGTGTGAAGATCAAAAGACATTTGAAATTGGTCAAGCATAGCAAAGCAGTACTTCGTTTCATGTGCAATGCAGCTCATGAGATGGTCAAATTTAGGATCTTTCTGACTCAATCCATAAAATAAAGCCCATGACAAGCCTTCAAGCGTGCACACACAGAGCTTTGAATAAAGGTAAAAAAACTAGATCATTACATACCACGTAAAACTTGTTTTTAACCCCGTCCCGTGCATTATATACGGAAATAATAACCCGTAAGATATTAATTGATAAAGCTATTCCTTATATGCTTAATAGTAATAACAAAAGAGGTACTAATGATAACAGAAATATCAAGTTTACCTTTTTTATATAGTTTTCTACCATTTTTGATAGTTAAAAATGAACTTTTATACCAATTGTAATCTTTTTAGCAACAAATGAACAAATTGAATAGCATACAAAGTGAAGCCAAGAGTGTCTTTCAAACAATAACCCGTGTATTGGACTTTGTATTGATAAATGCCACTAAGAAAAGAATAAAAAGATACATAAACATAATTAAAAACAAAATTAATGAGGGATAGGATTATGTGTATGTGTCTTACAATGAAAAAAGGGGGGACGTTAGAACTTTGGGCTTGTCGACAAGCCCAAAGTTGTTTGACACATCTACTTCGGTAAGTGTGCTGGGAGGTCATCAACTCTTCTGGAATTGTGCCCGTGAGATTATTATCAGCAAGAACCAGCCTTTGCAGGTACTTAAGTGTAGAGATGTCATTTGGGCCGGGCGGCCCGCGGGCCGGCCCGTTTTGGCCCAGTTTTGGCCCGGGCTGGCCCGGCCCCTTTCATGAACAGTGTAGGCCCGAAAAAAGGGGGCCTGGGGCCTGGGCCTGGACCAGGCCGCGAAATGGAGTGAAAATGGCCCGGCCCGGCCCGGCCCGATTTGGCCCGGGTTTGGCCCGGCCCGGGTGGCCCGGATCTGGCCCGGCGGCTGGCCCGCTTTTGGCCCTTTTTTGGCCCCACTTTTTTTTTAAAATCTAGCTTTCTCCCCACTTTCTTCCACCCCTTTTAACAAAGTAGAACTGTAACGAAACCAAGTCTACTAGATGTGTGGCCAAAAGCTTAGTGTAAACCGAAATTACAAACAATTACCAGAATTACCTATAAGCTTATGGAAAACCCTACAGGAACACCACCGCTGCTAAAATGTGCTACCGAAGACTAGCACCATAAATTAAGAAATGCTACAACAAAGTGAAAAGAAGTCTCATGAGGAAAAGCAAGTTTAGCCCCCAGTTGGAAATTAGAATGCAATGGTCTGGCAGGAATAACAACGCTACCAAGAATATCTCCAAAGGTGTATGACATATATGGGCACAAGTGGGCTTAAATGGGAAGTGGACTTCACTTGAAAACTATACTAGGTAAAACCAAAGTAGGAACTATGTTTTTCAAGTGATCTGATGAGCGAAAGACAAACCTCATACAAGTGTGCCAATCGAAGGAGAACTTTCCCATCTTTAAGCTCCTGCAGTACTCAAAGACAGATTTAAGTAGGAAAGCATCCCATTAGATGTAAAGTCCTTCTTTGGGTGCTTAAGCAATATGGTAATTACTCGATATGCATACTTGGATCGTTATCAACGCAATATTATCAGGAAGCTTGTAGGAAGGTTCCATCCCTGAAAAGCTTGGTCCCTGAAAATTAATCTGTTTATCTCCATCCTGCAATAACTATGAACAATCATGTTAGAGTCCACAGATTCACAACATCGGCAACAAGATCATTCAAGCCTTCAATCACCCGCTCAGTAAAAGCTAAAAGAAATGGAGAATATATTTCCTGGCCAAAAGACCGACGCCACTTAGCTCCTTCTCCAAGGGGGTCGATCCTCACATAGTACTTTCCTTGGATCTGTAATATGCGATTAATCAAATGAGACATGGATCTCATGAAGAACAACAAAATCACATGCATCTGACATGTGTCGTAAAGAAGTGACCGAATACAAAAATAGTGAGGCATGAAAACACATTCCCTAAGCAACAAATGGATACAAACATTTCACGTGCAAGGTGATTAACCACCATAAGATGCTAAACATATTGATGTATCACTGCAGCACCCCTCACTGCCCCCTCAGTTCCTCATCACCTAAAGAAGTGCAAAATAGAACTGATGAAGTGGTTTATTGAATTTGCACGAACTAGATTGAATAACATGAAAAAAAAAGGGCCCGGGCCCGGCCCAAGCCCGGCCCTAAATATTGGGCTTAGGGCCTGGGCCTAGACCAGGCCTAGGATTCCCTTCGCCAGGCCCGGCCCGGCCCGTTTTCACCCTCTCTTGGCCCGGCCCCGGCCCGTTTGCAGGCCCGATGGGCTTGGGCTGGGCCGGCCCAAGCCCGGCCCTTTGACATCTCTACTTAAGTGTAGAGAACTCGGGACATATTCTACCCTTATCAAAAATTTAATTTTCAAGATTTTACACTAATCATGGTAAACTATGGTTAACATTATTATCTAGCCAGATAATTCAACCACTACTTGCCTAACCTGCCTAGTTAACTCCAAGAGCAAGTCATCAGTGATAGAGACTTATCTTTATATTGGTCAACAAACACTTACCTACCTTAACAAATTTTGGTTCTACTTCCTTCGTCCTCAACACCCTGTCATATATGGGTTGGATTTGGGGGCTAGGACAGCACAACAAGCATTTTGAGTTCCTTTATTTTGTTCTCTTACAGTGAAAATGATGTCCATTTCTTCGGATGGTCACCAGGAGGCCGGCCAGCCATGCATGTTTTTGTGTCAGCACAAGCCCATGTTCCGACTGGTCTAGTCTCCATCTGCAACACCATGTCTTAAGAGTATACAAATTGTTGTGTTTGATAACTTTATCTTGATGCTACTGGCAATATGTTCGCAAAGAAATTCTGCAACGTCAACGCATTTGTCAAGCTTTCGGGTATTTCCCAGCCCACAAAAGGATTATTATCAATTTCTCAACAGATTGTAACAACGACATTCCATCGAAAAGATCATTTTTTAAACTGTGCTTGTAGTGTTTTTCACTATGGTTGAATTTGGATCATCTTCATCAACCAAGGTATGAGACATGCATAGTTGTGACTTGTGAATATGGCAAGACAAGTAACATTGACACGATACCTTAACATTGACTTGTGAAAAAATGGGTAGTGATATTAAACACTATATTAGCCACAGAACGTTGAAATCAAAGGAACCAATGGAATAACTATCAAATAAAGAATGAACAAAGTCACAGCAAATAATAAAAAAATACCTGATGGGAGTCGCTAGTGTCGAGGGAGGTCACCGCCGGCGTCGAGGGAAGTCACCGCCGTTGTCGAGGGAGGTCACCGTCGGGGTCAGGGGAAGTCACCGCCGGTGTCGAGGGAGGTCGTCGCCGGTGTCGAGGCTTTCGGTGGCGCCGAAGGTGGGGCAGGATGTAAGAACGGCGGTGGCACAATCGCCGGAAATGGTTTAGGGATTTTCGAAGAGAGAAGCAGTGAAAGAGAAAATCAGATATGAGAGTTAAATAGACTTTTAGCGACAGAATAACTCCGTCGGTAAAGGTCTATTTTTACCGACGGAATAATCCGTCGCTTAAATAATATTTTACGACGGAGTTTTATTGACGGAGGTTTCCGTCGGTAAAACTCCTTTTAACGACAGAATCTATTCCGTTGCTAAAAATCCGTCGCAGAAAACGTCTTTTCTTGTGGTGGTCTAGATAAAATTAAGAGAGAAGGAGGGAGAGTTTTAACAAAATTTTAGGAATTGTTTTCGTTGCAAATCTTTAATTAAATTTTAGGTTACTCATGTTGTTATGGAAGAGAGAGAGATATATGAGATATGTTAAATGACTTTGATTGGTTCAAATTCAAATGACAAAATGATAGGCATGCCAAATATGAAAGAGAATATTAACTTTCTCTGAGCTTCAGCTTTGCTATATATAATTTGATTTTGTGCAAATACTTTGAGAATTGAGTGTGGAGTCATATATTAATTAGATTAATGAGGATATGATAATTATGGAAACTTGATTCAGGTGCTATAATTGCACATTACTTTTGAAATCAAAATTTAAACTGATAAGAAATATTTTAACTGATTGCTAAGAGATAACCTAGTTCAAAAATAGAAAATGATAATTGTAATTAATTAAAATAAGTTTTATATAATAATAAATTAAATCCACGTGGCAAAATGAGAGAATATCCATGTAGGCAGTGACATGACAACATTTTCTTAATTTCGTCCCAAACCTCCGGATGGTAGACCAAGAGGGCATCCAGTTTGAATAAAAATTTGAGTATCATAGCAAAAGGGGGAAAGAGAAAAGTTACGACAATTTAAAAAAGAAATGTAAGAGCATGGAAACAATTTAAGCCTCGATGACAAATGTGCAACTAAGGCTTCATTTTGGTGAAGCGACAAGTGAGCAACTGAGAAGCATCACGGTGGACGCCTTGTTTGGGTAGTGGCAGTGGAGCGGTGGTGCGCGGGGAAGGGCGGCGACAGTGGAGGTGGGGTGGCATGGGAGGTGGGCGGCAGAGGTGAGAGAGGGGTAAAAAGCGGCGGAGGGCATGGGGGGAGTTTGTGGTGTGGAAGTGGGCGGCAGAGGTGGGTGCTGTAGGGTGTGTGTGTGTGTGAGAGAGAGAGAGAGAGAGAGAGATGTGTGAGCAGGTGGAAAGAAGAAACGTAGGATTTCTTTGATTCAATATCCGTTAGTGACGGCCGTTGGTAAAAGTTCGTAACTAGAACCTATTTTTAAATTATTATCTAAACAAAACTTTCGATGAAAATGGAAAAATGTACTAAAACTACATTTAGGCACAAAAATTCTGCGGTAAGAAGTCCGTCGCTGAAGACCTTTACCTAAGGAAAACGCCTTTAGCGACAGACTTTTACCAACGGCCAATTCTGTCGGTAAAAGTCACATTAGCAACACATTTTATTCCGTCGCTAAAAATTGTCTCTAAAAGGCCAATCTTTTTTTTTCTAGAGCAATAAGAAATATATACCAACATGAAAATATTTACAAGCGTCCTTGTCCAGCATTACATCAAGGGATGAACAAAATTTATACATAAGAAAGAGGTGCTCGTAACAAGAATGAAAACCAAAGACAAAATGCCATTAAGGCCCCGCAGCATCTACAGTGCAATTCAGGGTGGTAGAACAGGTTAAACACCACCAAACCGTTCTTGCTTCAAACCTTGACTTGAGTTGGATGCAAAAAGAGGCCATTGCTGAGTATATTTGCAAAACACAATCAGTGCCATGAGCGATATGCATGGAATGCACCTCTTGATTACAATTAGATATGTTACACATAAGTTGGTGAGCAAAGGGACTCCGCTTCTCGTATATTTGCATATGTACAAGTAAATCTGAGTAAGTAACAAAAAAAAAATCAGGTAAAAACAGAGATGTTGACATAATTATGCGATAGCCAGCAAGATAGGCTCGATTGTCGCAAAAATCTCATTGGATGAGAAATGACATCAGTATAAGCCCCAGCTGGAACCCAAGTTAAGCTAAATATTACTATCCCAATACCAAAGCACAAGCAAGTAGAGGAAGTTGTGAAAGAATTGACTTGACTTTCTGAACTAGTGCAACAGAGATGGCACATAATTCAATGCTCGGGAAAAAAGAGCAACTGCAACAATTTTAAAATAGCAAGGAAATTAACAGGTAGTAAAAGGTCTTTTTCTCGTAGTGCAACTTTTTCTAGCCTTTTTATCTGATGGATACTCATATTTGATATATTTACAGAAATACCACTTTATTGTAGTATTAATATATTAGGGTTTCTTTCTGCTGAGTTTTAGACTTTTTCTACTATCAGCCGTCACGGTCGTTGTCTTTATCTTTCTCCTGCTCCATCTTCATTATTTCAAATTTGAAATCTCCACATTACAAAGAAAAAGAATTAATCAAGGTTATATTTTTTCCTTTTTGTGTTTAAATTCTTATAGTATATTCATATATATAGGTTCTAGCTAAGCTTTATTCATACAAGATTAGTGATTCGTTATTGACTAAAGTTGAATAAATTATTGTGAACATTGAAATTAGGGATAATACCATTTTACTCCCCTGAACTATCCCTGTTTTGTTATTTTGGTCCCTGCATTTTAAAATTCGTTAAATCAATCCCTGTACTTTGTGCCGTCATCAATTTAGTCCCTCCCGTTAGCATTTCTGTTAAAACTCGGGGGTATTTTAGTCAAATAATGAAAAATATGGGATAATACCATTTTAGTCCCCTGAACTATCCCCGCTTTTTTATTTTGGTCCATGTACTTTAAAGTTCGTTAAATCAGTCTCTGTACTTTGCATCGTCATTAATTTAGTCCCTCCGTTAGCATTTCTGTTATAAATTTAGGGATATTTCTGTCAAGCCCTAACCTTATAGTCCTCAACCTCTCCCCCTTACCTTTCTCTCTCTTCTCCCTTCCCCATCTTCCTTTCCTCCCTCTCTTCTCCATCCTAGCAGCCACCACCAAAATCATGAACTCCAAATTTCATCCCTTTAAAACTAAACCCATCAATCATCTTCCACTACAATTACATATGACTCACCACATGGAACATCTCTTACCTGATTTAACATACCCTTCCTCCTCCCTCTCAACACCAACACCCCAATTACAACAAAGGAAACTAGGAAGCCCACCCAATTCCTTCCATTCTCAGATCTGCAACGAAAAATGACAAGAATCTGCAAAGGAAACCCAGGAAGGTCACCCATCTCTATGGAGGGCTTATGCATTCCACCAATTGCTAGAGAAAAGGCGGAAGCGGTGATGGTTGATTTACGGTGGTCGCAGCAGATGTAGGGGAATAAGAATGGGGGAGAGTGGGGGGTTAATGGCAGGTATGATGAACATGTCTTCTTGTGGCTGAGAATGGTGGTGATCGAACGGCTGGTGGTGATGGTTGATTTATGGTGGTGGTAGCAATGGTGGAAAGGCGGCCGGGGGGGTGGGTGGTGTGGGTTGGGGAAAGGCAGAAAGGGAAGATATATGAAATATTTTTTCATTATTTGACTAAAATACTCTCGAGTTTTAACAGAAATGCTAACGGGGGGACTAAATTAATGACGATGCAAAGTACATGGACTGATTTAACGAACTTTAAAGTACATGGATCAAAATAAAAAAGCGGGGATAGTTCATGGGACTAAAATGGTATTATCTCATATTTTTTCATTATTTGACTAAAATACCCCCGAGTTTTAACAGAAATGCTAACGGGAGGGACTAAATTGATGATGGCACAAAGTACAGGGACTGATTTAACGAATTTTAAAATGCAGGGACCAAAATAACAAAACGGGGATAGTTCAGGGGAGTAAAATGGTATTATCCCTTGAAATTATATGATTAGCACTTCAAGTGAGTGATATATACCGCAACTATTATATGGACATTTTTGGCTATAAATATGGTTAAAACTCACACTCCAAAGCAAGATGGATGATGATTTACTCACGAATTCTTTAACTTTGCATATTGAGAAAGATATTACACAGACGTTTTCTATAGGCTCGATCATTGATGACTTTTGTGGTGGTGATAAAGACGCCGAGTTCCGTTTTAACGATTGACTGATACATATCAGAAAATTTACTTTTCTATGATTTATTGCTTCATTTTTTTTTTATTTTGTGAAGCCTTGATAAAAAAAACTTCTAATTTTTTTTTTTGATTTTTCATATTTTTTATAAACTTGAACTTTTTACTTTGAAACTTTTCATTTTTTTTCAAACCCCCGATTATATTTATTGGGTCCACCCTAATTTGTCTCTCCTCTCCGACCTAAACATGAAAGCATAGGTGTATCCACACCACCATCGCCCAAATTGCAAATAATGATTTCCAAATCATACCTAGAGACGTGTGAGAACCACTTAATTATAAAGCAAGTTTGATTTACATGCGCACAAGCAACTTTTTACTTTCCCCAACTCAAAAAAAATGCTTAAAAAAAATGCTCAAAATTGGGTGTGGAGTCATATATTAATTAGATTAATGAGGATATGATAATTATGGAAACTTGATTCAGGTGTTATAATTACACATTACTTTTGAAATCAAAATTTAAACTGATTGCTAAGAGATAACCTAGTTAAAAAATAGAAAATGATAATTGTAATTAATTAAAATAAGTTTTATATAATAATAAATTAAATCCACGTGGCAAAATGAGAGAATATCCACGTAGGCGGTGACATGACAACATTTTCTTAATTTCGTCCCAAACCTCCGGATGGTAGACCAAGAGGGCATCCAATTTGAAGAAAAATTTGAGTATCATAGCAAAAGGGCGAAAGAGAAAAGTTACGACAATTTAAAAAAGAAATGTAAGAGCATGGAAAAAAATTAAGCCTCGATGACAAACGTGCAACTAAGGCTTCATTTTGGTGAAGCGACAAGTGAGCAACTGAGAAGCATCATGGTGGACGCGCTGTTTGGGCAGTGGCAGTGGAGCAGTGGCGCGCGGGGAATGGCGGCGACAGTGGAGGTGGGGGTGGCATGGGAGGTGGGGGTGGCATGGGAGGTGGGCGGCGGAGGTGAGAAAGGGGTCAAAAGCGGCAGCGGGCATGGGGTAGGGGTGGGGGGAGTTTGTGGTGTGGAAGTGGGCGGCAGAGGTGGGTGCCGTAGAGGTGTGTGTGTGTGTATGTGTGAGAGAGAGAGGTGTGAGCAGGTGGAAAGAAGAAATGTAGGATTTCTTTGATTCAATACCCGTTAGTGACGACCGTTGGTAAAAGTTCGTCGCTAGAACCTGTTTTTAGATTATTCTCTAAAACAAAACTTTCGATGAAAATGGAAAAATATACTAAAACTACATTTAGGCACAAAAATTATGCGGTAAGGAGTCTGTCGCTGAAGACCTTTACCTAAGGAAAACGCCTTTAGCGACGGACTTTTACTAACGGCCAATTCTGTGGGTAAAAGTCACATTAGCAACACATTTTATTCCGTCGCTAAAAATCGTCTCTAAAAGGTCAATCATTTTTTTTCTAGAGCAATAAGAAATATATACCAACATGAAAATATTTACAATCGTCCTTGTCCAGCATTACATCAAGGGATGAACAAAATTTATACACAAGAAAGAGGTGCTCGTAACAAGAATGAAAACCAAAGACAAAATGCCATTAAGGCCCCGCAGCATCTACAGTGCAATTCAGGGTGGTAGAACAAGTTGAACACCACCAAACCGTTCTTGCTTCAAACCTTGACTTGAGTTGGATGCAAAAAAAGGCCATTGCTGAGGATATTTGCAAAACACAATCAGTGCCATGGGCGATATGTATGGAATGCACCTCTTAACTACAGTTAGATATGTTACACAGAAGTTGGTGAACAAAGGGACTCCGCTCCTCAGATATTTGCACATGTACGAGTAAATTCGAGTAAGTAACCAAAAAAATCAAGTAAAAGCAAATATGTTGACATAATTATGCGATAGCTAGCAAGATAGTCTCGATTGTTGCAAAAATCTCATTGGATGAGAAATGACATCAGTATAAGCCCCAGCTGGAACCCAAGTTAAGCTAAATATTACTATCCCAATACCAAAGCGCAAGCAAGTAGAGGAAGTTGTGAAAGAATTGACTTGACTTTCTGAACTAGTGCAACAGAGATGGCACATATATAATTCAATGCTCGGGAAAAAAGAACAACTGCAACAATTTTAAAATAGCAAGGAAATTAACAGGTAGTTTGGCCCCGTACGCTTACCATATTTGTTTTCTGTTTTTATTTTCTGTTTTCATTTTCATGATTTTCATATTCATTTTGAAAATCCGTTCCTGTACTTTTATCATTTTCACAAAAAATAATTTAGCTATTTTTTCTTATATTGGGTTAAGTTTGAGTGAAAAAAAGCTGAAAACACATTTTATGTGTTTTCAGTTTTTTGTTACTATTTGAGTAATTTTATCCAAAACGAAAACAGAAAATGGTAAAAGTACGCAAAAAGAATCTTTTTCATCATCATTACTAAAAACAAAAAACGAATATGGTAAGCGTACGGGCAAAAGGTCTTTTCTCCTAGTGCAACTTTTCTAGCCTTTTTATCTAATGGGTACTCATATTTGATATATTTACAAAAATATCACTTTATTGTAGTATTAATGTATTAGGGTTTCTTTCTGCTGAGTTTTGGACTTTTTTTATTATCAGCCGTCACAGTCGTTATCTTTGTCTTTTTCCTGCTCCATCTTCATTATTTCAAATTTGAAATCTCCACATTACAAAGAAAAAGAATAAATCAAGGTTATATTTTTTCCTTTTTGTGTTTAAATTCTTATAGTATATTCATATATACAGGTTCTAGGTAAGCTTTATTCATACAAGATTAGTGATTCGTTATTGACTAAAGTTGAATAAATTATTGTGAACATTGAAATTATATGATTAGCACTTCAAGTGAGTGATATATACCGCAACTATTATATGGACATTTTTGGCTATAAATATGGTTAAAACTCACACTCCAAAGCAAGATGGATGATGATTTACTCACGAATTCTTTAACTTTGCATATTGAGAAAGATATTACGCAGACGTTTTCTATAAGCTCGATCATTGATGACTTTTGTGGTGGTGATAAAGACGCCGAGTTCCGTTTTAACGATTGACTGATACATATCAGAAAATTTACTTTTCTATGATTTCTTGCTTCATTTTTTTTTTATCTTGTGAAGCCTTGATAAAAAACTTCTAATTTTTCATATTTTTTATAAACTTGAACTTTTTACTTTGAAACTTTTCATTTTTTTTCAAACCCCCGATTATATTTATTGGGTCCACCCTAATTTGTCTCTCCTCTCCGCCGACCTAAACATGAAAGCATACGTGTATCCACACCACCATCGCCACAAATTGCAAATAATGATTTCCAAATCATACCTAGAGACGTGTGAGAACCACTTAGTCATAAAGCAAGTTTGATTTACATGCGCACACAAGCAACTTTTTACTTTCCCCCACTTCACAAAAATGCTCAATATGGAACCCAGCTCTGCACTCTCGACTGACAATTATGCATACCCCCCACTTCCTTTTTGACATTTCATGCATGTTCCCAATGACAAAAGTTACATTCATCTTACGTTGCCCACATCCAGAGGTGAAGAGCTCAATGTTTACGGTGACATCATTAGACGTAAAATAGTCAATTGCTGTGCCACCTTGTTTGGAAGCTCATGGAATCTCTGCTCCAATGATATGAGCAAGGCGGCTTGTTGATGAATAAATAAGCTAATGGAAGGATGAAGAGCAAGGATATGCATGTTTCTTTGAGTTTGACCTTTCTTCTTAGGCACTAGCTGTTCATGGATACTGTCGTTTCCTTCTTTTCACCATTTTCAACACCGATAGTGAGTCCACAGTGCCCACCCTTACTACGTGCAATTGGCATATTTTATTTTATTGGTAGAAAGCAAAAGTCCAAAGTCCGATCCTCTCTGGATGTTTGCTTCTTTTGCCAAGTGCCTGCATGGAAGAGTGAGTGGACGAGCTCAGTTACATACAGCACAAAAGCACTTCATCATCTCAAAATTACTTCAGTGCAAACGATGCAGTTGACTACTAAATGTCTCACCTAAACGTTATAGTTATCTTCAAAGTGTGTTTTATTGTGGTTTTAGCTACCGAATTCTACCTTTATATATGGTCCTTACTTTTGCAGAGGATCAAGATCCAAAGCATCTACTTTTGTTCCAAAGAAGAAGGAAAGGAAATAGATTATCTAGATAACTGTGAAATTTCTGTTTAGATTTCGTGTTTTTTTTTCCCATGACAACCTTTCGGATGAGTTATATGTCCTCATTTTCTTTTTCATGTAATAAAAGTTGTTTTATTTAGCAGCAGTTGATACTCTTACCTTCTAATGAGCGGGTCTATTCCATCTTAGCGTCACCTTGACGTGGTGGAAGTCATCGGTTCGAAGAGATTATATTAGCATTAGACCTACGAAAAGAAAGATTTTGTTTAGCACGTACAATTAAATGAA
>JAVXUO010001784.1:0-34809 GCA_033065855.1 Escallonia rubra
GGTTCAATGCCCAGAATTGGTCAAAGAAATCACTTGGCGCATACGATGTCTTCGTCGGCTGGGCAGTGCGAATCACCCTCGTGCGCGTCACCATGAGAAACCATTGCAGGTACTCCTCAAGACTGGTGCCGTCGTGCTTGAGCGATACAAGGCTACCATACGTTTCTTGCCAAGTACTCCACTGTTCCACCTCGTCGCTCAATAAATTCAAGGCATCAGGCACCTCAAATTTCGGCCATCGAACATTCCTGTATGGCCGCATGTCTACAGGGGGTTTTGGTATCCCTTGTAGATAGCCGGCTTGCTTCCTGGCTCGTTCGGGCATCTGAAACTCACATTCTTTGAAGTGAATAAGCGGCACCCGAACCAAACCTACCAGCACGTACGATACCGGAAGTTGCCAACACTACTCATCTAACCGATGCATCACCTTGACATATGGTGGCCACGTCACCTGGGGTGAATTGAGCATATATAGTTCCCCCCGATAGAACTGTAGATTGTGGTTATGGTTTACTCGTCTCTTCCGGTTGGCCTCCGGCCCCCAGGCTCACACCCTAGGCCACTCCGCATCGAAATATTCCAGCGGTTGTGGACGTCCCGTGGGTAGACTCGCATAATACCAAACCTGTGAATGCAAACAGTATATGAAATTAGTAAAAAATCACGAATACTTTTGACACGTCAAAATAATATAAATGCTCATACCTGTAATAGAGTCAGGCAGGCGGCAATAAACTTGGCATCCAATCTCGTAGCCTTATGCAGTGCTCGATATAGGTGCGCAAGAACAGCTGAACCCCACGAATACGAGTATACCTCCTCAAGATCCTCCAAGAACACCATATACTTCGGATGCACGGTGTTTTTCGAATGCGTCGGAAGTAATATGGCTCCAATAATATACAGAAGGAATGCCTTCGTATACGTCACGAAATCATGACGAGTGTATTCATCCGGTAGAACGTCGTACTGCTCTGTCACCCATTTAAGTTTTATGCCATTAGACGTATGAGCTTCCCTCAATTCCCGGAAATACTGCCTAGCCATCTTCGATACGGATGCAGACGTTTTGCTCCAAGTAATGGGTTTGCCGTGACATGGGATTCCAAGTATAAATCCGACGTCCTCTAATGTAATAGTCATTTCACCAAACCGGAAGTGAAATGAGTTCGTCTCGCCCCTCCATCGTTCAACTAGAGCGGATATAAGGCAATCGTCATGCCGAGACAAAATCCCGGGATCGGTGAACATGGCCAAATTTTGACGGTGTAATAGTTGTTTTTGTTCCTCGTTCAGTACCCACTCTTCGAGGTGAGTTGTGCTTTGAATTGTTTCCAAAACACCCCTATCGACACCGTCAAATACGTACCTCGCGACGTGGTCATCGTCATCGTATAGGATTGATGTATCATGAGGTCCGGGGTTGAAATCCATATCTCTAAGAACAAAATATGATCGTAAACCAACTTAACGTCCATAATATTTACATTCCAAAAATATAACCGGATCTTAAACCTAGCTTACCAACGGGTTAGCAATAGTCATTATCTCATTATTTAAATGTATTAAAACAATTCCTCACTTCCCACCGCTCCGAACGCTTAATTACTCTATTTCTCTAAAATTTAGAGCCAACGTGACAATTTACCAATATACCCCCCGATGGCCGCTACACCGCCAACACCACAAAATCGCTTTAAAACCACTTTTTAAATGTATTTCTATCAATTATATACCAAATATTTCCTCTGGGTATTTTAAGGGGGAAAGTTACCAAAACACCCCAACTTATGCAAAATACCCCCTGACAGCCATCGCCCCAACAAACATCTCAAAAAAAAAAAAAAAAATAACTTTCTGGGTGTCTTACACCCGTTCCGAAACTAAAAGTAAGTCGGCAAATTTTACAATGTTAAATTACCAAAATACCCCCGCTGAGCGCCAAATTACCGAGATGCCCCCGGGGCATCATAATCACCCTAACGCCCCGCAATCAGCTTAAGAACAAAATTTCAGGTATTTTATTTACATTTATGAATTTTATGGACTAAGAAGTCCTTTGAAAAACTTTACCGGAGAAACTACCAAAACACCCCTCTCGGGGTGGCAAATTACCAAAATGCCCCCTGGCTTCAGAAAATTTCAAAAGTGCTTTAAAATGCTATTTTAGGCTTCCTGGATTCATTCATGATCTAAAAAGTATTTTTCGGATTTTCGCCCGAAAATCCGGAACCGGTGACGGGATCGAGCGATTAAAAGCCCTACAAACAAAAAAAATAGCTAACGACATCGGAATGGCGCAAATTCCGGGGAAACAGAACTTCCCACCATCCTAGGGTTCTCATAAAAGTTTCGCGTGAAATCGCGCTAGCTTGATATTTTAAATTACACTGCAAAGTTACAAGGTTTCGCGTATCAGTTAACCCCTTTCCAGTCTTTGAAAAAATTTGAAATTTTTCCTTGATACAGATCTTTTAAAAATAACTAGGGTCTCTTTTTTGTACTTTGGCAAAATCTAGCTCTAGCTATGTTTTATAAATTCGTGAAAAATTATCTAATTAAGTTTTCACCTTTAGCGACAATTACGCCCCGCAATCAGCTTCAAAACAACATTTCAGGTGTTTTACTTACATTTCTGGACTAAAAAGTCCTTTGAAAAACTATACCGAAAAAATTACCAAAATACCCCTCTCGTGGTGGCAAATTACCAAAATGCCCCTGGCTTCAGAAAATCTCAAAAGTGCTTTAAAATGCTATTTTAAGCTTCCTGAAATCATTCTTGATCTAAAAAGTATTTTACAAAAGTTTCGCCTAAAAATCCCGAACCGGTGTCCAGATCGAGCGCTTAAAAACCCTTACGGCAAAAGAAATAGCTAACGGTTTCGAAAGGACCCGTGGGGGCCACGAAGAAAAAAGTGAAAGGCCGTAGTGAACCGCAACTCCTTGTCGTTCGGGGTGGGGGGCCATGCATGAGAAAAGCAAAAAGGGACATGCAAAAAAAACAAGAAAACAAAAAGGAAACCGGGGTGGGGGCCACGAAGAGAAAAGCAAGGACAGAGAACCGCCTTGTTGCGGTTCGGGAGTGGGGGGGTGGGGGCCCACGGGGGTGGGGGGTGGGGGCCCACGGGAACCGGGGTGGGGGGTGATGGGTGGGGGCCACGGGACAGGGAGCAGCCCCTTGCTGCGGTTCGGGGGAGAGGAGGGGGTGGGGGCCACGGGAACCGGGGTGGGGGGGCCCACGGGAACCGGGGTGAGGGGTGGGGGGTGAGGGGTGGGGGCCACGGTACAGGGAACCGCATTTTCTAGCTGCGGTTCGGGGGAGAGGAAGGAGGTGGGGGCCCACGGGAACCGGGGTGGGGGGTGAGGGGTGAGGGGTAGGGGCCATGGTACAGGGAACCGCATTTTCTAGCTGCGGTTCGGGGGAGAGGAAGGGGGGTGGGGCCCACGGGGGTGGGGGTGGGGGCCCACGGGAACCGGGGTGGGGGCCACGGACAGGGAACCGCATTTTCTAGCTGTGGTTCGGGGGAGAGGAAGGGGGTGGGGGCCCACGGAACCGGGGTGGGGGAGAGGAAGGGGGTGGGGGTCACTACAGTGAACCGCAACCCCTTGGTGCGGTTCCGGGGAGGAAGGGGGTGGGGGGTGGGGGCCACGCAACATTTTTAGGCGGTTCTTATTTAATTTACAATTTTACTATTCATAATCGTCGATGTATTTGTGTAAATAGGTATAATCCATGCGAATAATTCCGACAACTTCATGAGAAAAGAGGCATTTACTTATTACAGAGATGGTGCGATTTGATTCCGATGCTGAATCGACAACCTATGCATTGTGTATAAAGTAAGAAAAACTTTTTGGATTTGAACAAAAAAGAAACAACTTTGACCCCTGAATTTGGAGTATCCTACTTTCCCGCTCTAATAGCTCCGAATAAATTAAATACGTGCATTAAGATACGAAGGCTTCTTATTCCACAACAACGAAAGCAACTAGATCTTGTGGAATCATATTGAATATTTGACGATACATTCCGTACCTTGCTAAAAAACCGATCCTTGTTCTTGTTTACCAACCACACATTGTCTAACCAAATTAAATTATCTCTCGATACGTTCCTCAAAAAATCCGATTCGGGCGGATTCTTCCCCTAACTAACGAAGAGATCTTGGCGGAATTGCCACATATGAAATTGAGCACAATTTTGATTTATATAACTTGGTTCGATTAGTGAACAACAAATTACTAATCTTGAATTAAAGAAGCTAAACTCTTACGCGTAAATATGTACTACTAATTATCTGGGGGTGGGGGAGGAAGGGGGGTGGGCGCCCAGAGGGTGGGGGGCCACAAAAAAAAAAGGGAAGGCAACACCGTCGTTACTTAACATTGTTGAATTAATATTGCAAAAATTTAACAGCGTATAATTAACAAAATACCCCTTACGGAGTGGCAAATTACCGAAATGCCCCCTGGCATCGAAAAATCTCAAAAGTGCTTTGAAATGCTATTTTAAGTTTCCTGAATTCATTCTTGATCTAAAAAGTATTTTACAAAAGTTTCGCCCAAAAATCCCGAACCGGTGTCCGGATCGAGCGTTTAAAAGCCCGTTCCGCGAAAAAATAGCTAACAACATCGGAATAGGGTAAATTCCGGGGAAACGGAACTTCCCAACATCCTAGGGTTCTCATAAAAGTTTCGCGCAAAATCGCGCTAGTTTGATATTTTAAATTACACTGCAAAGTTACAAGGTTCCTCGTATCAGTTAACCCCTTTCCAGTCTTTGGAAAAATCTGAATTTTTTTCCTGATACAGATATTTTAAAAATAACTAGGGTCTATTTTTTGTACTTTGGAAAAATCTAGCTCTAGCTATTTTTTATAAATTTGTTAAAAACTGTCTAATTAAGTTTTCACCTTTAGCGACAATTACGTTTCGTATTCACATTAAACACACATAACCCAAAATCTAGTTCAATCCATAATTTTAAACTCTAAAAAACACGAATTTGAGATTATGGTAAGAACAATGTAAGCATAACACAATTTAAACAATCTATTGGTAAGAACAATTTGAAATTAACAATGAATTATAAAAAAATTCAAAATACTTGCTTTAAACTTGATATATTTTAATCTTCTAGCGGTTATCTACCGATTTTTGATCGTAGAATATTTAAGATTATGCAGATAATCTTTGGAACACGGAGAAGATGGAAGAAAGAGTTGAGAAAGATGATGTAGAGTGAAAGAGAGGGTTCTGTCCAGAAAAAATTGGAAAGAACGGATTATAAAGAGAGAAAAGCGAGGGAGAGAGAAAAAAGAAACTCACGGGTCTTTTCTCTCTCTGTTGGGGAAGCAAGCAGGAGAATTCAAATGTGTGCTGGGGGGGCCAACTTTTGCGGGGAGAAGCCAAGTGTCGTTGGAAGGGGGACTAGTGGAAGGGGGCTAGAGAAGAAAGAAACTCACGGGTCTTCTTCCTTTCTCTGTTGAGCAAGCAAGCAGGAGAATTCAAATGTGTGCTGGGGGGCCAACTTTTGCGGGGAGAAGCCAAATGTCGTTGGAAGAGGGGCTATTGCTGGGAGGGGGGCAAAGTGTTGTTGGGGTGTGGGCCAAACAAATTGGAAGGCTGTGAAGAAACTCATTACCACCCACGCACAAGGAGAAAAGTACAAAAGAAGGACACGAAAAGAAATAAAAAAGGGACACACAGGGGCAGGAAGAAAAAAAGGAAGGACAGAACCACAACAGACTCACAGGTCACAAGAAACAAAAAAGAAGGACAAAAAAGGAAAAGAAAATGGGGAAAGTACAGGGAAAAGAAAATAAAAAAGGAAGAAACAAAAAAGGAAAAGAAAATGGGGGAAAGGACAAGGAAAAGAACATAAAAAAGCAAGGAAAAAAAGGACAAAAAGGAACCGCAACACGCACAGTGAACCGCAACAAGGAGTTGCGGTTCGGGGGTGGGTGGGTGGGGAAAAGGACATGCAGGGGACCGCCCTGGGGGTGGGTGCTGGGGGGGTGGGTGGGTGTAAAAAAAAATTAATGATACGGACCGCAACTCCTAGTTGCGGTCCGGTGGATAATATCCACCGGTCGACCCTGATCGGCCCCCATATATATATATATATGTGTGTGTGTGTGTGTGTGTGTGTGTGTGTATTGCGTATTATTAGATCATGTGATTTCAGTTGCAAAATCTGATTCCGTGTATGTATATATATATATACATACATACAACATGTGATTTTATGTGAGCACATGCTAGCGTTGTATGTATTATGCATGTGCTAGCGTTGTATGTTTGAGAGCGTTTGATAAAAGCTTCCAACCGCATTGTTTTTCCATAATTTCAGTTGCAAAAAATAGATTTTAACCATGGACCAGAAGATCCCTTCGTATTATACGACCAAGCAAACCATATCAGTACGCTCAAATGAGATGGTGGAGTAAGATACATTATTTATCAATTTTCTTATTCTTACGAACGTTGTATACCGTTTGTTTTGCTTAAATTGTATTTATTAATTCGTAGGAAAGAGAACTTCTCACCACCGTAGAGGTATCCGATAATTTCAAATTGTGGAAATTGAACAAGTCCCAGAAAAGGATACTGCGTGGAATTGGGTTTGGGATTTTCACGCATGGGCAGATCTTTCAACACATTGACCGGCACTTAATATGTACCCTTGTTGAAAGGTGGAGAAGTGAAACGAATACGTTTCACTTCCCGCTCGGAGAGATGACAATTACCCTAGAAGATATGTGGTTCATCTTAGGGTTACCGGTAACGGGGCGGCCGGTAATATCCATCAGAAGCAGCGAATAAGAGAACCGCTAGGGACTTCTTTATTTCAATACCCCAGGATCAATTTAGCACTGGTGGTATCAAGTTGAAGTGGTTGGTAGATACCTACAGGGTTCTACCGGATAACTACACGGATCAGATGCTTGTGTTGTACACACAAGATTTCCTCTTGTGGGTGATGGGGGCAATTCTATTCCCAACGATGTCGAAGAATACGGTCAGCGTCAAATATTTACCGTTGTTCGGTAACCTACTGGAGGTTGGGGATTATGCTTGGGGTGCAGCAACTCTTGCATACCTGTACCGAGCATTGCACAAGGCAACGAGGCCCGACTCCAAGGCTATATGTGCATGTCTCTCGCTGTTGCAGGTATATGATATAAATCTTGATTACGTGTTGTTTTTTTTTTTTGTTGAATCGATAATAAAATTTGACGATACTTTATATAATTTGTCGTTGCTCTCAGGTATGGTCTTATGAACACCTTGCTACCGGCGCACCCAGGTGTAGGGACAGAACTGATGATGTGTGGCCTCGGTTGTGCGCCAGGGAGTACAGTCGGAAGGTCAGCCACTACCCGAGGAGAGAAGATCCCCCTCACAACATTACGTACTATCGGGGGGAGCTCGACTCGCTATCTCCGGGCCAGATGCGTTGGGCACCGTACAAACGTTTAGTGCGACGGGTGGGAGAGTTGTTTGTCTTCACGCTCTCCGGGTTGCAACGCACACCCCTGATCCACTTCGAGGTCGCAGAGTGGTAGCTGCCAGATCGCGCTATGCGCCATTTTGACTGCATGCAAGGGTTCCCATCCGATGCCCCAGATATGAGGGTTAACAGGAACCCACCCCAGGTGTCGGACGGTTTGGCAAGGCGAATGCGCACGACTTGTGCGCACGAGAAATTTAGGTTTGGAATTCTTGGCAGGACATGCTAGCGACCATTGTGTCGGAGCCTAACCCCATGATCAGCATCGAACAGTACAATGAGTGGTACTACCGCATCACCCGGAAGAGAGTAGCCCCAGTAAGGTTTGAAGCAAAGCGAAAGAGGGCGCACTGTACTCTTCCCACGGCGCTTGAGCCTGGCCCATGGTGCTTTGTGGTCCCCAATCACCACCCATTCCCGGTACAGAGGGACCACCGTATCCCTGGCTCACTCCCGAAGTCTGTCCCGAGGGATCACCGTATCCCTCGCTCACGTAAGGGGCCTGCCTCCCCGGATAGCCCATTCTCGGGCTGACGCCCGAAGGCTGTCCCGATGCTTGGTGCAAAAAATGCCTGCAGCCAAATGCCAACACATTAGCCTGTTGGTGAAGCTCCTCGCCCATTGTATCCACCAGATCCCTCCGCTCGCTCAACTTATAGAAGAAGGCGAACGAGGCATTAACCTACATACCCAAAGAGATAATAAATAAGTAACTTCAAACACCAACTTAAAATCATCAAATTCAATTAAAAGCACTTGTTGGGCAACTTACCAGATCGTATGCCACATGCTCATCGATCTGACCCCTAGGGTGGTACTTCTCCCCGCGTTCAAACCTTACTGGGGCTACTCTCCTCCGGGTGATGCGGTAGTACCACTCATTGTACTCTTCGATGCTGATCACGGGGTCAGGCTCCGACACAATGGCCACCAGCGTGTCCTGCCAGGAATTCCAAACCTAAATTTCTCGTGCGCACAAGTCGTGCGCATTCGCCTTGCCAAACCGTCCGACACCCGGTGGGTTCCTGTTAACCCTCATATCTGGGGCATCGGCTGGAAACCCCTGCAGGCAGTCAAAATGGTGCATAGTGCGATCTGGCACCTGCCACTGTGCGACCTCGAAGTGGATCAGGGGTGTGTGTTGTAACCCGGAGAGTGTGAAGACGAAGGACTCTCCCACCCGTCGCTCCAAACGTTTGTATGGTGCCCAACGCATCTGGCCCGGATATTGTGAGTCGAGCTCCCTTTGATAGTACTTAATGTTATGATAGGGATCTTCTCTCCTCGGGTAGTGGCTGGCCTTCCGACTGTACTCCCAGGCACATAACCGAGGCCACACATTATCGGTTTCGTCCCTATGCCTGGGTGCGCCGATAGCAAGGTGTTCATAAGACCACACCCGAGAGCAACGACAAATTATATAAAGTATCGTCAAAATTTATTGTCGATTCAACAAAAAAAAAACCAACACGTAGTCAAGATTTATATCATATACCTACAACAGCGAGAGACATGCACATATAGCCTTGGAGTCGGACCTCGTTGCCTTGTGCAATGCTCGGTATAGGTATGCAAGAGTTGCTGCACCCCAAGCATAATCCCCAACCTCCAGTAGGTTACCCAACAACGGTAAATATTTGACGCTGACCGTATTTTCGACGTCGTTGGGAATAGAATTGCCCCCATCACCCACAAGAGGAAATCTTGTGTGTACAACACAAGCATCTGATCCGTGTAGTTATCCGGCAGAACCCTGTAGGTATCTACCAACCACTTCAACTTGATACCACCAGTGCTAAATTGATCCTGGGGTATCGAAGTAAAGAAGTCCCTAGCGGTTCTCTTATTCGTTGCTTCTGTTGGAGGAGCTATTACCGGCCGCCCCGTCACCGGTAACCCTAAGATGAACCCTACATCTTCTAGGATAATTGTCATCTCTCCGAGCGGGAAGTGAAACGTATTCGTTTCACTTCTCCACCTTTCAACAAGGGCACCTATTAAGTGCTGGTCAAGGTGTTGAAAGATCTGCCCATGCGTGAAAATCCCAAACCCAATTCCACGCAGTATCATTTTCTGGGACTTGTTCAATTTCCACAATTTGAAATTATCGGATACCTCTACGGTGGTGAGAAGTTCTCTTTCCTACGAATTAATAAATACAATTTAAGCAAAACAAACGGTATACAACGTTCGTAAGAATAAGAAAGTTGATAAGTAATGTATCTTACTCCACCATCCCATTTGAGCGTACTGATATGGTTTGCTTGGTCATATAATACGGAGGGATCTTCTGGTCCAGGGTTAAAATCCATTTTTTGCAACTGAAATTATGGAAAAACAATGCGGTTGGAAGCTTTTATCAAACGTTCTCAAACATACAACGCTAGGACATGCATAATACATACAACGCTAGCATGTGCTCATATAAAATCACATGCTGTGTATATATATATATATATATATGTGTGTGTGTGTGTGTGTATTGAGTATTATTAGTTCATGTTATTTCAGTTGCAAAATCTGATTCCGTGTATGTATGTATGTATGTATTTGTGTGTGTGTGTGTGTGTGTGTGTGTGTGTGTGTGTATATATATATATATATATATGGGAGCTGATCCATTGATAGCGCTAGCAAAATAGGAGAAGTTGCTAGCGCGATCTGACCGTCCATGCGTGATCTGGGGACGGTCCAGATCTTTTTTTTTTACATTTTTAAGTCCGTCCGCTACATTATGTAGCGGACGATGTTTTTGACGAATATACCCCTCAATCTCCAAGTGTCTTTTCTAAAATATCATCCGCTACATAATGTAGCGGACCATATTTTAGAAAAGACAGACAGTCTGCCAGTCAGCCAACCCCACATCAATTCTCACTCTCTCTCTTTAGAGAAAAAAAACCCATCTCTTGTTTATTTCTCTCTCTCTCTCTCTCTATCTCTCTCTCTCTGAACTACATGTTCTTTTTCTTCGCCTCCCCAGCCCCCATATCCATCATCATCACTAGCACCTTTAGAGAGAGAGTGTGACAAGGTTCACCACAGCAGCCTCGGCATTGCAACCGTAGCCTCGGCGCCGCCGTAGCCTCAGCATATTGGGCACCGCTGCGTCTTTTTTCATTAATTTTTTCTCCAGATTTTGTTCTCTTTTGATTGGACTTAGAGATTCACGTATGGTCAGATTCATGATTTCTCTTGTGACGAGGTTTGGGGGCGGCAAATGGTCACATGGTGGTTGGGGGATGCGGAGGTTTGGATGGTGGTGGTGATGGGTTCAGTGGCGGTGGCAGAGTGGTGGTGGTTGTGGGTGATGGAGACACTGCCTGAGATGAATCATTGTTGGTTTCTTGGTTGTGGTGGTTCTTCCGTTTCATGCCACCACCACCAATCTTGATTCTTTCTATTAACGCAGCAGCTATGGCTGATCTTGATGATTTTGGTGCAGCAGCTTTGATTCTGTTTCTTTAGTTTTTGTCTATGATTACAATGTTTGTCGTGTTTCAGTTTGTTAACTGTACCACCTAATAGTAGCTTGGTTTAGATCTGAAAGTACTGTAAGCAGATTGAAACTTGGTTCGAATATACTTGATGAGCTCAAGCAAGGTTAATTGTGGAGGCTAGAATAGTTGCTGATAAGTTGCTTAATCGTACCCATAACTGCTAAATTGCCAAAAGAAAGTATATCTTGCTACATCATTTATTCCTAGTTCTTATCAAATTTAGAGCTGCCAAATTCTTGGTTGAATAAACGCACTCAAACAAATGGAAGATAAACCAAGAAAAAGAAATTTGTAGGTCTGCAAGCTTTATATAGAACCAGTGCAAGTTCCACCTGTTTGATAGCAAGTGCATATATTTTTCTATGTCTAAAAAGAAACCACCAGTTTGACTTGATAAAGAAATGTATGATAACAGCCCTTGCAACTACCAGTGGAGGTAATTCAATCAGAGACCAATAAAGAAACATCTAGTAGGCGTAGCAGATGCATACATCTATTCTTGATCTGCCATCATATGCATTTTCACCTCAAAGAAGAAGAACATGTAGTTCAGAGAGGGGAGAGAGAGAGAGAGATGAACAAAAGATGGGTTTTTTTTTCTTTAAAGAGAGTGAGAGTGAGAATTGATGTGGGGTTGGCAGACTGTCTGTCTTTTCTAAAATATGGTCCACTACATTATGTAGCGGACGATATTTTAAAAAAGACACTTAGAGATTGAGGGGTATATTCGTCAAAAACATCGTCCGCTACATAATGTAGCGGATGGACTTTAAAAAATGCTAAAAAAAGATCTGGATTGTCCACAGATCGCGCGTGGACGGCCATATCACGCTAGCAACTTCTCATATTTTGCTAGCGCTATCGACGGATCAACTCCATATATATATATATATATATATATATATATATATATATATATATATATATATATAAATTGACAAACGCTAGCACATACTCAATACATATTCCAAACCATGCATAAGCCGCAATACTCATAACAACTATAGATTATGAACAAATAAATGATTGGTTTGTGAACTTACGTGATTGATGAGACGATTAAAGGATTTCTTGGGAAGAAATTGCGCAGATCTGCTTGCCAACGCCCGCTAGAAAAAATTGTGAGAAGAAAGAATGAATAAGAGTTTCGAAGTTAGGTTATATATATATATATATATATAAATTGACAAACACTAGCACATGCTCAATACATATTCCAAACCATGCATAAGTCGCAATACTCATAACAACTCTAGATTATGAATAAATAAAGGATTGGTTTGTGAACTTACATGATTGATAAGACGATTAAAGGATTTCTTGGGAAGAAATTGTGCAGATCGGCTTGCCAACGCCTGCTAGAAAAATTTGTGAGAAGAAAGAATGAATAAGAGTTTCGAAGTTAGGTTTTTGTGTATATATATGGACCGTCCACTACATAGTATAGCGGATAGTAAAAACCGTCCGCGATACATAAAGCAGATAGAATTTATTTAGTATTTATTTCAATACTGTCCACTACACAGTGTCGCGGACGGGGGATCGCCACAGTCGTAGGGCGACAGGACTGATGTGACAATTGTCAGAGGGGATGTGGATGACTTGACAACCGTCAGTCAAAAAGTTGTCTGCTACACTGTGTAGCAGACGACTTTTTGATTGGCGGCTGTCAGGATAAAAAAGTCATCTGCTACACAGTATAGCGGATAAGGGAGGATGGGCAATATGGTAAAAAAATACCGTCCGCTACATTGTATCGCGGACGACTGACAACTTTTGGAAAAACAATATCTGGGGCCGTCCATCCTGGACGGCTAGCAAAATCTCCTATTTTGCTAGCGCTCTCAACGAATCAGCTATGCACACACACACACACACACACACACACACATATATATATATATATATATATATATATATGTTGACTTATGGATTTTGATGATTCCAAATTTATTATCTCTAACATTAATTTGACAACATTATAAAGATAAACATTTCAGAATTTATCTTAATCAAACAAAGACAAGATCATGCCTTGGACAAAGCTTGAACTCGAACATGGATTCGGGACTCAAAGACTCGGACTACATTGAAGATGCAAGAACCTGAAGTCTATTTTATCCATGTTAGCATTTCTAAGTCCTTCTTAAAAGATCTCACACAAATTCAAGTAAAGAACCAAAACCAAAACTTTTCAGTCGAAGCAAAATTTTTCAGTCGAAGCAAAAGTTTTTAGTCGAAGCAAAAATTTTCAGTCGAAGCAAAACTTTTCAGTCGAAGACAATTTTTAGTCGAAAGCAAAACTTTTCAGTCGGAGCATAAGTTTTTAGTCGAAGCCAAAGTTTTTAGTCGAAGCAAAAGTTTTTAATCGAAGAAAAACTTTTCAGTCGAAGCAAAACTTTTAGTCGAAGCCAAAGTTTTTAGTCGAAGCCAAAAGTTTTCAGTCGAACGAAATAGAGTTTTCAGTCGACTCAATTCCTCAGTGTCTCTTCTCACTAAGTTTTCAGTCGACCGATCTCTTAGAGTAGTTCTTTCAGTCGACTCAAACTTATGTTTCAGTCGAATCAATTTTCAGGCTTTCCCTTCACAACGGTTCATAAAAAAGGATCCTTGAGAGCATTTAATATACTTCTTGCGAATCTTTTTTATACTCTCTCTAAGTCATCTCAAAACACTCTCTCATCTTGTTCTCTCATTTTCATCCATTCTCTCTTGAGTGAGTTCATCTTTGAGATAGTTTATTATAAACTTCTTGGTTTGGTTCTTGAAAGAATATAGATCTTCCCACCTAAGAAGGCTTAGTCTAAGATTATTCATTGTAACATCTACTCAAGAAGGAGTTTTTTTGTTTTATTTCAATTGTAATTCTCTTTTGATTTGTAAATTGTTGGAAACCTTGGAAGGGTTTCGGAAATTGTACTGCGGTTTAAGCTAGCACCTGAAGCTAGCTAGTTAGTGAAATGCTCGAGTAGGTCTCCGTTGTGTGGAGTGCTCGGGGATTGGACGTAAGCTGGTGGGGCCGAACCAATATAAATCTCTGTGTTGAATTTATTATTGTTATATATGTCTTTACTTTGTAATCTCGTTTTTAATTTATACTCAAAGTTGTAAAACACCTATTCACCCCCATCTAGGTGTATTTAGGGACCTACAAGTGGTATCAGAGTCGTGTGCTCTGGTATTCTCTTTTGACTTAATCGTCTAGAGCTAAAGATCGCATTATGAAAGAAGGATCAGTAACCACCAGGCCACCTTTGTTGAAGAATGACAACTACAGCTACTGGAAAAATCGCATGAGAAATTTCCTGAGGCAGGATACACACGTGTGGTATGTTGTAGAAAATGGCCATATAATTCCGATGAAGGATAGACCAGATGGATCCAAAATTCCAAAAGGAATTCTCGAAATGGACGCTCATGAGGCACAACTTTTCTCCATGGACGATAAAGCCAAGAACATTATCAGCTGTGGCCTTGACATGAATGAGTACAATCGTGTCTCAGCATGTGAGACAGCTAGAGAAATGTGGAGGTTGTTGAAGGTCACTCATGAAGGTACAAATCAGGTGAAAGAGACCAAGATTAACATGTTGGTCCAGCAGTATGAGGCCTTCAAGATGAAGGGGCACGAGTCCATAAATGAGATGTACTCCAGATTTACACTCATTATAAATGGACTGAAGCTTTTGGGTAAAATTTACCCTGAAAAAGAAGTTGTCCGAAAAGTTCTCAGATCTCTTCCAAAGAGATGGGAAGCAAAACTCATAGCCATTCAAGAGGCAAAAGACTTAAATGTGCTGAAGCTAGAAAAAATGGTGGGTTCTCTAATGACTCGTGAAATTACGATGAAGATTCATGACGAAGAAGAAACCACCTCAAAGAAGAAGAACTTAGCTCTTAAAGCTGACACCTCTCATGAACCTGCAGAGTGCAGTGACGGTTCTGATCCTGAAATGGCCCTCGTCACTCGAAGGTTCAAGAAGTTTCTCGCAAGCAAGCGAGATGGGAAGATCAGGAGAAATCCTACAAACCAATCACATCAAAGAAATAATAGTGATTGGAATGTAAAGGAAAATTCTGATGCTTGCTATGAATGCGGCATAACTGGGCACATCAAAAAATAATATCCGCAACTCAAGAACAAAACTGCAAGCAGCAACAGTCGAGACTTCAAAGAAAAGAATTTCAAGCCCAGGAAAGCCCTGCTGACTTGGGATGACTCTGATGAAAG
This sequence comes from Escallonia rubra, assembly GCA_033065855.1. Classification (NCBI taxonomy): domain Eukaryota; kingdom Viridiplantae; phylum Streptophyta; class Magnoliopsida; order Escalloniales; family Escalloniaceae; genus Escallonia; species Escallonia rubra. Next base: position 15,248 of record JAVXUO010001784.1, read on the forward strand.
TGACAAAGAAACTAGCTAAGATGATGACGTAGCTTAACTTTGCTTCATGGCCAAGGATGATCACTCCGATAAGGTAATCTTTGAAAATCTTGATTATAATGAACTTAAGTCAGCTTTTCTCGAACTCGGTGAAAATCATGAAAAGTTAAAAGTTAAAAATGCTAATCTAAAAAATAAGGCTCTTTCTTTGATAAATACTGTTGATGAGTTAGAAGGTGAAAATGAAGAGTTGGAAGAAAAGGTTGAACTTTATATTTCTGAAAATGCTTCTTGAAAAAATAATCCGAATGCTTCTAAGAAGGAAAATTCTTATTTGTCTTCTGAAATCCAATCTCTTAGAGGAGTAAAAGTTCCAGTTGAAAACGAATATTTAAAATCTCAATTGAAGAAATTTCTACACAACAAATGAAGTTAGAAAAGGAGATTGAAGATCTGAATTTTACTCTTTCAAAATTTACCCAAGGAAGAGAGAACTAGGATATTCTTTTGGGAAGACAAAATGCGTTAGAAAAGTGGAATCGGTTACAATATTTCAAAAAAGCAAAAGGATTACAAAAAATTAGCTTCCTGCTCACCATTCACACTCTGTACAGTATGTAACAAGAAATGACACTTAGTTAAAATTTGTCATCTTAATGCTGTCAAAATCAGTCATTCTCTTCTATAACAAAAAATAAAATGAAACAAGTTTGGGTGCCAAAATCTTGTTTATCTAATCTTCCAGGACCCAAGAAAGTGTGGGTACCTAAAGGAACGAAACCAGAATCTGTTGTAGGTATGCTTGAAAGCAAGGGTAGATTCCAACAAATGGATTCTCGACAGCGGATGTTCAAGGCATATGACAGGTGATCGCTCACTATTCTCACATATCACTCCGAAGAATGGAGGACTTGTTACCTTCGGAGACAACTCAAATGGAAAGATCATCGGTAAAGGTAAAATTGGCACCGGTTCCATATCTATCGATAACGTATCCTTGGTTGACGGTTTGAAGTTCAATTTGATAAGTATCAGTCAACTAATCGATAGTGGACACAAAGTTCAGTTCGAAGGCGATCAATGCCTAATCAGTCATGCCTCAGATGGAGGTACCTTGGTTGGTAAGAGAGATGGTAATATCTATACTCTATCTTTTGATGCATCTGACTCTTCTCGTGAAGTTTGTCTTTCTACTCAACATAATGATATTTGGTTATGGCATCGTAGATTAGGTCATGTTCCATGGATCTAATCAAGAAACTTCTCTCGAAAGAGCTTGTCAGAGGCTTACCAAAGTTAAAGTTTGCCTAGGATAAGATTTGCGATGCCTGTCAATATGGTAAACAGTCAAAAACATCTTTTCAAGTCAAAAGTGTTGTTTTCACCTCTCGCCCTCTTCAACTCCTTCATCTAGATCTTTTTGCCCCCACGAGAAATGCCAGCCTAGGTGGAAAATTTTATGCATTCGTCATTGTTGACGATTTTTCAAGATACACCTGGGTTCTTTTTCTAACTCATAAGGATGAAGTGTTAGAAAAAAAATTCAGTCTTGTTAAGCAGCTTAAATATGAGAAGGAGTTGAAGCTTGTAAAAATTCGAAGTGATCATGGCGGTGAATTTGAAAAAGATTTTATTCCCTTTGTATTCAAAATGGCATTTCACATGAGTTTTCTGCTCCTCGGACACCCCCAACAAAATGGGGTTGTAGAGAGAAAGAATCGAACTCTTCAAGAAATGGCCAGAACCATGCTTCATGAAAACTCCTTGCTAAAATATTTTTGGGCCAAAGCCGTCAGCACTTTTTGTTACGTGTTGAACATGGTACTCATCAGACCGATTCTTGACAAAACTCCTTACGAGCTTTTCTCAAACCGAAAACCTAAAATCGATTATTTCAAGATTTTCGGTTGCAAATGTTTTATTTTGAATAATCGTGAGAACTTAGGTAAGTTTGATGCGAAGTCTGACGAGGGAATATTTCTTGATTATTCATTAAAAAGTAGAGCATATAGAATATATAACCGTAGAACTATGTCAGTTGAAGAATCTATGCATGTAGTATTTGAAGAATCTAACGTTGAAAAACCAAGTAAGAATGCATGTGATGATAGTGAAGAACTTTCCGGACTTGAACAACAAACTTAATGTCTCCTCAACTGAGGGGGAGTGTTCAACATCGTCTCATAATAACAGTGACGAGACTCAGCCACTTCCAAAAAGCTGGAGATATTTCTCCAGTCATCCATTAGAACAAGTCATAGGTAATGTGGAACGCGGAGTTACAACACGGTCTATGGTAAATCTTTTCTGTGCGAATTTTGCTTTTCTTTCTCAAATAGAGCCTAAAAATATTTCAGAGGCTCTAAAAGATTCTGAGTGGATCCTTGCCATGCAAGATGAATTGAATCAATTTGAGAGAAGCTATGTTTGGTCACTAGTTCCGGCTTCTATTCAACAAAGGGTCATTGGAACCAAGTGGGTTTTTCGAAACAAACTTGATGAAGATGGCCATATTGTTCGTAACAAGGCTAGACTAGTTGCTCAAGGATACAATCAAGTCGAAGGGGTTGATTTTGATGAAACCTTTGCCCCAGTCGCTCGACTTGAAGCTATCCGAATGCTTTTGGCATTTTCATGTCATATGAACTTTAAACTTTTTCAAATGGACGTGAAAAGTGCCTTCTTGAATGGGGTAATACATGAAAAAGTGTTTGTTAAACAACCTCCTGGTTTTGAAAATGAAAAATACCCCAATCATGTTTTTAAGCTGAAAAGGTTTTGTACGGTCTTAAACAAGCTCCTCGAGCTTGGTACGATCGTCTTAACAGCTTCCTTATTGATCATGGATTCTCTCCTGGCAAAGTCGATACTACTCTTTTTATGAAAATTTGTAATTTGCACATTTTAATAGTTCAAATTTATGTTGATGACATTATTTTTGGTGCCACTAACAACGATCTATGCCAAAAGTTTGCTGAGAGTATGCGCAGGGAATTTGAGATGAGCATGATGGGAGAACTTACCTTTTTCCTTGGACTTCAAATCAAACAGTCAAAAGAAGTGTCACGACCCGAACCCACAGGCAGGCCCGCGAGCTAGGCACGTGACCGGCGGCAGACCCAATAGACTCCAACTTAGGGCTCTGCCAGGCCTTACTCACTAAAACCTGTACACAATTCTAAAATCATACATTAACTAACACTATAACATGAATTTCTAAAGATGCCCTTACAACTCTTTCCCAAATCATCTTTACTGAAATCCTCCATAGAGACCGATAGCATTTATTTTAAAGAAACCTCCTAAAATTAAGCTACGAACAATACAAATAAATAACTGGCAGTTCTACAATTTCTCAAGGGCTTAAACAACTTCCTAATGAGCATCTCCTGCAGCTTCATTCTCATTTCCCTCGTAATACTCATGTTCATCTAGTTGATCGCCTGAAAACATTTATAAAAAGGGGTGAGCTTGGGGCCCAGTAAGTACACATACCATATCCCTAAAATAGATTTTGGGATTTATAAAAACATGAAACATGCCATGGTTTTCTTCAATTTGAAACTAGTAAATATTTTCACAAGAGTTATTATACATATATCTACTTTATGAAAGCAATTCATCCAAGATTCACAGTAACGAAGCATGACATCAAGAAGGCTCATTAACAACTATAACAGTTCTCATCATAACTTAGGTATGTTGCGGTCAGCGTACATTCCCCCCTTGACTAGGGCCCACAATCCCTACTCCACCTGGGATGAACATTATTTGGTCAGGGTATGCGCCCCCCTGACTAGGGCACACAATCCCTCCTTCATCCGGGATACATATGTGGACGCAATGGCGCACCACGAGCAACAGTACTGTGCGTCAACGTATCGTCCCGTTGACCAAGACCCAACAATCCAACTTTCCCCCGTGGATATGGGGCGCAACAACCGAGCCAGAAATACCGTCTCATTCAACATAAGCCAACTTTAACACACTACTCATAGAAAACATTCCATGGCATTTTTTATGCATTTTCTCATCAAACAATTTACACAAAAACAGTAGCATGTAAAAGGCTTTAAAACTTATAATTTGAACAATTCATTCATACATATACATAAACGGAAAATAGGGTATACGGAGGAATATGGCAGGAGTACTTACCTGGATAGCTACGCAATGCTACAAAACCTCGATCAATATTTTCTGAATAAACCTAGATTGGCAATCCATTTGTTAGAATACAATCTATTCTACATTAATATAAACCTAATATCAATTACCCACCACATGCTCACTTCTAACTCCGAAATCGCTCAACTCAAAGCGCGTCTCACACGCGGCCAACCTACCCGAAAATCCCGTACACTCCTTAATGTGTAATGATACTCTAAAATTTATAATAATTTACACCAAAACACTTTTATGGCTTAAATCATTAATAAAAGTCAAAATATGAATTTTCTGAATTTTTGAATATTTTTGAATTAAAATAATTTCTTTAAATACAATAAAAACCCATAAATTGCCAAAATTGCTTCTAGCTGAAAATAAAGTCACATAATTTTTGTAACAACTTTAAAATATGTATAAAAATCATATGAATTTAAATCAGAAATTAAGAAGCATTAAAACTATTTTTCAAATATTCACTTTGCTAAAAATAATGCGATATGGAAACCATAGCAATTCAATCCCAAAAATCATCAAACTTTTACTGAGTCTTACTTATACCATAAAGACATTACTATAATTTTTCCCAGAATATTTTCAGGGTTTAAAGACTCCAAAAGAATTTTTCAACTCTGAAATTACAGAAAATACTAACAATTCCCACGAACTCAGAAAATTATGATATTTTACCAAGAACTCTAATATGGTCTAACGTATCATACTGTAAAGTTTCACGTGCTAACGATAACCGTGCGCTAGTCTATGCACGCAACGAATTTAACGCTAACCCGAGGTACACATGTGTACTACCCAAATTTCCCAGAGCCCAGCAACCCATTTCCCTTCTTCTTCTCCTTTCTATATAACACTCTATAACACACCCACTTCTTCACACAATACACAGCTGCTACACCCACATCACTCCTTTAACACACACATATACACACACTTGATATATATATACTTACACTACCTAAACACACACACACACGTGAAGGCAGTGCACTGCTTGCCTTGCTTGCCTCACACTCACGAACTCTTCCTGCAAATACACACACATTCCCCCACATAAAGACTCACACACACACACAGGCCATATGCACCACTCACCTGCTGCCCTTCTTCCTTTTCCATTTCATAATCACACACTCATGCCCCAGTATATACATATACTCACACAATACCTGCACACACATATATATACAACCACACTCTCCCTCTCTATCTTACCTCTTATACCCATTTCTACACCCACGCACACACACACATATATAATACACAACACAGCTCACGCAACCCACACCCAAAACCTTCAGCTGCACCTTCATCTCCTACCTCCTTCTCTCATACATACCCATGAGCCCACACTGTCACATACTCATGCATACACTTCCCACTGCCTCACGGCTTCCCCTTCCCTCACACTTCATCACACAGTCACTGCAATTTTCCTCACACCCACTACCACATGCATGTATATTACACACGCAAACAGGTAACACTAACCCACAACTCACGACCAGGCTGCATCCCTCTCTCACGGCCATAAACCCACCAAAACTACCTCACCTAAGATTACCCCATTTACAGCTCTTCGCAAAAATATAGCCAAGACCCATTTATGTATATCGTGGTTACCTGGGTATATACGTATCTATAATCATCACATGTATCAATTTAAAACTTTCCATTACCCTGAAAAACATGGCTTCCTCACACGTTTTGTACCCACACAGATCTATGCCATGTACATTCTTACACACACTTAACTCTCTTCACGGTAGCCATGGCAATCCCAAAAGAAACCATCTAAAGAGTTCCCTCATCACTCTTACGGCATCACTAAAATATACACACAAAACACTCGGCTGATGCATCCCTCTAGTCCATAAATCAATGAATAAATTAAGCAAGAAAAGGGCTAGAAACTTACCGGAAAACAGCCCGATCGCCGGAAAGATCTTCCTCTTAAAGCCCCCTCATTCTGTCTCTCCATATCTCTCTGTCGTGTAACAGGAATGGGACGGGAGCTTCGTGGCTGTTCACTTAAAGTATGTATATATATTACAAACCCTAATCGGACAATCACAGAAAATCCCCTATACCTTCTTTTGTCGCTCAAGATGTTACCCAAAACTTTTATTGCAGTGAAATGGTCCAATAAATATCGACAATAGATGTTAAGAAAATTATTAACAGGTTTATTACGCTACCTCGCTTCAATAATCGTCGCTAGAAGTTGCTACGTAAATACGCCGATACTTGCTACGTAAATACGCCGATACTAAAAATGAATCGTAGCTAAAATTGGCCACGTAAAAATATCAACGCTAATTAGAAGGAATTTCGTCACCAAGAATTCATAAAAATATTGTTAATATAATTTCAATACTAACGATAAAGTACGCAATTCTAGCCAAAGACTTCTAGAATATCATTAACGCTACTCGTCACTAATACCTCAATCAAAATCACTTATATTTGTCATCCTTAATTTATAACTTATGATTTTACAAAATTTGTCGCTATAAGTCATCAAAGGAAATGTACTAATGCTAATCAAGAGTTCGTCGCTAAAAACTCAAAAGAACATCACTCTTAAAAAAAAACTGTTGCTAAAGTAATAATAATCGGGAAACGGGGCATCACAAGAAGGAATTTTTATAAGCCAGTCCAAGTACAGACTGGAGCTTTTGAAAAGGTTTGGCTTGGATAATGCTAAACTAGAGGTACCCCTATTTCTCCTGATGTTAATCTTGTCAAAGATGAAAATGGTAAAGATGTGGATAACAAACTTTATCGTGGTATGATTGGTAGTTTACTTTATCTTATCGCTTCTAGACCTGATATAATGTTTAGTGTATGTATTTGTGCCCACTTTCAGGCTTATCCCAAAGAATCTCATCTTAATGCAGTTAAACATATTTTTAAATATGTCTATGGGACTTTAAATTTAGGCCTTAGGTATCCACGTAATTCCTCACTAGATCTGGTAGGTTTTTCTGATTCTGATTATTCAGGATGTCTTGTCGATCACAAGAGTACTAGTGGCACTTGTCAGTTCCTTGGCAATGCTTTAGTGTCGTGGCATAGTAAGAAACAGACGTATGTGGCTCTCTCCACAGCTGAAGCGGAATATGTTGCAGCTGGAAGCTGTTGTGCCCAAGTACTGTGGATGCGTCAAACTTTACGAGATTTTGGTGTCTCAATAGACCATATTCCTATTATGTGCGACAGTAGCAGTGCTATTGATATTAGTAAAAATCATGTTCAACACTCACGCACTAAGCACATCGATATTCGTCACCACTTTCTTCGAGATAATGTTCAGAAAGGTTTAATAGAACTCAAGAAAGTTGGTTCTGAAGATCAGCTCGCAGATATCTTTACAAAACCCTGAGCTGAATCCTCTTTTTGTTTCTTCGTCGTCGCTTAGGAATGTGTGATCTTAGCTAAATCTTTTTCATTCGACTCAAATGAACCTTTTTCATTCGAATTAAAAGTTTTCGGTCGACCAAAAACTTTCTCTTGAATGTTCAGTCTTGTTTCTGCTTGTTTAAGTCTACTGAAAAGTCAGTTTTCATTCGACTCAAAACTTTTCGGTCGAATGAAAACTTCTTTCCTATTTTGCATCTGTTGGATTTAGTCGACTGAAAAGTCAATTTTCATTCGACTAAAATCTTTTCGATCGACTGAAAACCTCTTTCACCTTTGGCAATCTGTTGGATTCAGTCGACTAAAAAGACAATTTTCATTCGACTAAAATCTTTTCAGTCGACTGAAAATGATGTTTTAGTCGACCGAAATCCCATCGTCTATATATACCCCTCCTTTTTCCCTTTCACTTTTTACTGTTACCCTTTTCATTGTTCATCGTCCAGTTTTTACAAACCTTTACTTTTCTTCTCTCTCTTGCCGACCTGTCACTTAGGGCCCACATGGACTCAAACCCACGCCCTCGTAGTCATCGACGTCTTGTAATTGTCACCGACGATGAATCTGACATGGCTCCTCCACCTGATGTTGCTGCTCCACCACCACCATCTGTTGCTGCTGCTCCCCCACCACCTTACACACGTTGCCGCACTCGTCAGACGACAACTGCTGCTGCAAGATCATCGTCCTATGTACTTGCTCAACGGACGTCTGCTGCTCTGTCCTCTTCAGGTAACGTTGCTCCTCCTCCTCCTGCTACCTCTTCTTCTTCCTCTGCTTCTCCTCCAACCTACCCACCCTATATTTCTCCTATCGAAATCCTTCACATTCCCCCTTTTTTTTGAGTCAGCCGACGACCAAATCAACTATTATACAAATTTTGTCAATCGGGAGGTCGTACCTGGTAGTCCAAGTGATGTCAATCTAATGACTCAACTTGGTCTTACCGGCCTTTTTGACCGAATGGGATGTCCCTCCATTCTCTCTCCCCCTTCCATTTACTACACTGGTCTTGTTCAAATGTTCTATTCGAACATGCATGTTAATGCATTGTCCTCCACCTTTTTGACCACGTATGTTAATGGGGTCCACATCCGTCTTGATGCCACCACCTTAGCCCAAATACTCAGTTTTACCAACCAATCCTCCACCATTGTTTTCCCCGAAAATACGTGGTGCACCACTAGCTCCTTTATCCCACTCCAACAAACACAAAACCTTTCAAGAGACCCGTCCATTTCTCGACTCCGCAAACCTAGTTTAGGTGACCTTTCTCCTTTTCATCGTGTCCTTCATTTTATTCTCTGTTATAACCTCTCGGGCCGTGCCGGCTCTTTTGTTACTTTTTCATATCTTGACATCATTCTTCTCACCCACTTCATTCGGGGCTCTCCCTTAAACATTGCGGGCATTATCATGCTCGTAATGGATGCCCGGAAGAAGAAATCCTCTGCTAATCTTCCTTTCGGTCTAATCTTAACCCGAGTTATTGAACATTTTCATGTCCCCCTTCCTACATCTATCTCAGAATGTATATCTATTATGAGTCAGCATATTCTTGACGAAACTTCTCTTCCTCGAGCCGGGTTCGCCACTCGCACTGACCTCACCACCAACTTTGTATCTCTTGAGCAAATCACTATTACCGACCCCTACCATACCCGGTCAGTTTCGGTTCCCACTCCCACTCCTGCTCTCACGCTTGCTTCTGCTCCCTCTCCTGCTCCTACTACCTCCCCTACTCCTGTAGTTCCCCCACCCGAACCTTCTAATCCTTACCCATCCGTTCTACCCTCACAACCTGCTCCTTCTCCGTTCATACCCACTGTGCCTACTGACCCATCTCCCTCCGACCCTTCCTCCTCGGTACCACATCTGCCCACCCCTCTAATCCCTTCTTCAGCCCGCTTAACGACTTCTCAAATCTTAATTTTGATGAGTTCCTCTCCACCGACAGCTCCAAACTCTCTAAGCACCTTTCTCGTCTCTCCACTTCGATTCAGTTAATACTTGAATCGCAAACCACCGTAGCTGCCTCTATTACAGCCAACCACACCGCCCTTCTTCACGAGCTTGCCGCTCTTCAGCACTCGGTTCAACCCTCCTCAGCCGAGCTTCTCTGGAACCAAATAGACTTTCACACCCTTATTAACAAACTCACCTCTAACCTTTCCTCTCTTCCTCTCAACCATACTCCAATCCTGGAGAGTGTGACTCGGATGCAGCATGATCTTCACCAACAACAGGAAGTTTCCCTTCAAGCTCATCGTCGCCAGGCCTATCTCACTACGAGCATTTTGACTAAACAGAACCGCTACCTGGCACATCAGATCTTTGAACAGGCTCATGGCTTTCGGGTGACTCGTTTGGATATCTTTCTCTCTGGACACACCGACACCGAAGGGGAATAATGGTTCTTCAACCCGCATCTCCCATACAACCCTCCGAGGCCGCGCTCTCCTCGTGTCGTCGAAGTCGTTGAAATACCCACAATCGTTCTGCCGCCTGCTGATCCATCCTCTTCTGCACAAGGTGCTCGTCGATCTGCTCTACCGCCTACTGATCCATCTTCTTCTGCACACGGTGCTCACCACCGTCGGCCCTAGATGCTTTCTTTTTTACTCCTTTTCTTGTTGCATTGGCTGCCCCTCTTTTTGATTTGACAAAGGGGAGAACGATTAATTATTGATCATTCTTTGTACGCATCTTTAACAATTTTTTTGCTGAATATTAAAAGATGTTCTTTTAGTTATTACTTTGTTTGAATGTTAACTGATCAAGGGGGAGTATGTTTATATAATGTTAGAACTAATGTTGTCATCATAAAAAAAGGGGACATTGTTGACTTATCGATTTTGATGATTCCAAATTTATTATTTCTAACATTAATCTGACAACATTATTAAGATAAACATTTCAGGATTTATCTTAATCACACAAAGTAAAGATCATGCCTTGGACAAAGCTTGAACTCGGACTTGGATTTGGGACTCAAAGACTCGGACTACATTGAAGATGCAAGAACCTGAAGTCTATTTTATCCATGTTAGCATTTCTAAGTCATTCTTAAAAGATCTCACATAAATTCAAGTAAAGAACCAAAACCAAAACTTTTCAGTCGAAGCCAAACTTTTCAGTCGAAGCAAAAGTTTTTAGTCGAAGCAAAAATTTTCAGTCGAAACAAAACTTTTAGTCGAAGCCAAAAATTTTCAGTCGAATGAAATGGAGTTTTCAGTCGACTCAATTCTTCAGTGTCTTTTCTCACCAAGTTTTCAGTCGACCGATCTCTTAGAGTAGTTCTTTCAGTCGACTCAAACTTATGTTTCAGTCGAATCAATTTTCAGGCTTTCCCTTCACAACGGTTCATTTTCTTCTCTAGTATAAAAATGGATCCTTGAAAGCCTTTAATATACTTCTCGTGAATCTTTTTCATACTCTCTCTGACTCATCTCAAAACACTCTCTCATCTTGTTCTCTCATTTTCATCTATTCTCTGTTGAGTGAGTTCATCTTTGAGATAGTTTATTATAAACTTCTTGGTTTGGTTCTTGAAAGAATATAGATCTTCCCACCTAAGAAGGCTTAGTCTAAGATTATTCATTGTAACATCTACTCAAGAAAGAGTTTGTTTGTTGTATTTCAATTGTAATTCTCTTTTGATTTGTAAAATGTTGGAAACCTTGGAAGGGTTTTGGAAATTGTACTGCGGTTTGAGCTAGCACCCAAAGCTAGCTGGTTAGTGAAAGGCTTGAGTAGGTCTCCCTTGTGTGGAGTGCTCAGGGACTGGATGTAGGCTGGTGGGGCCGAACCAGTATAAATCTCTGTGTTGAATTTATTATTGTTATATCTGTCATTACTTTGTAATCTCGTTTTTACTTTATACTCAAAGTTGTAAAACACCTATTCACCCTCCTCTAGGTGTATTTAGGGACCTACAATATATATATATATATATATATGGGGGCCGATCCCCACCCACCGGTGGGAATTTTTTTTTTCCCACCCAATCGCCACTAGGAGTAGTGATTGCAAAATAATTCCAATTGCAACAAAACTCTTTCTTGCGATGGAATGATTGAAAAAAATAACAATCATTCCAATCGCCACAAAGAGTGGCGATTGGCATTTTTGTGCAAATGCCAATCGCCACTCTTTGTGGGGATTGGAATGATTGAAAAAAAAACAATCATTCCAATCCTCACAAAGAGTGGCGATTGGCATTTTTGTGCAAATGCCAATCGCCACTCTTTGTGGCGATTGCTTTTGTCCTTTTTTTTTGTCCTTTTTTCTCCCCCACCCCTCCTCCGGTCAACCTTCTCCCCCCCCCCCCCCCGTGGCCCCCACCCTTCGGGCATGTTCTTTTTCCCCCGAAAGATTGTTTACAAGGCCCCCACCCTTCGGGCATGTTCTTTCTCCCCCGAAAGAGAAAGACAAAGCCCCACGCATTGTCCTTTCCCCCACCCGTGATTCCCCCTTCCCCCCACGCGTCATTTCCCCCCCTCCCCCCACCCCCACGTGTCACCACCCCCTCCCCCCACCCTACTGTTCACTCACGGGAAACCAAACCGAAATTGTCTTCTTTTTTCCTTTTCTCTCTATAAAATCCCCCTCCCCGAACCACAATTTAAACAATCTCCTCATTCTCCATATCTCACCTACATAATCTCCACAACAATACAAACAAAAAAATTTTACGCTAGAAGATCGGTGGATTTTTCGTCAGTTTTTTCAAGTCAAAACAAGTAAGTGTTTTGAATTTTCTTATAATTCAATGTTAATTTCAAATTGTTCTTACCAATTGATTGTTTAAATTGTGTTACGCTTAAATTGTTCTTACCATAGTCTAAAATTCGTGTTTAGGGCGTCAAAATTACGTTTTTACAAATCGGGGTATTACATTCGAAAGATTCGAAAATAGTGATTTTTTAGGGCGTCAAAATTATGATTTTTTACGAATTTATAAAAAATAGCTAGAGCTAGATTTTGCCAAAGTGAAAAAAAGAGACCCTAGTTATTTTTAAAAGATCTGTATCAGGTAAAAATTTTAGATTGTTCCAAAGACTGAAAATGGGTAAACTGATACGCGCAACCTTGTAACTTCGCAGTGTAATTTAAAATATCAAGCTAGCGCGATTTCGCGCGAAACTTTTTTGAGAACCCTAGGATGTTGGGAAGTTCCATTCCCCAGGAATTCGGGCCATTCTGAAGCCGGTAGCAATTTTTTGCCGAACGGGCTTTTAAGCGCTCGATCCGGACACCGGTTCGGGATTTTTGGACGAAAAATCCGTAAAATACTTTTTAGATCAAGAATTAACTCAGGAAGCTTAAAATAGCATCTTAAAGCACTTTTGAGATTTTTCCTGATGCCAGGGGCATTTTGGTAATTCGCCGCCCGAGAGGGGTATTTTGGTAATTTTACGGTGTCAAGTTTTTCAAACGACTTTTCAGTCCGTAAATGTAAGCAAAGCACCTGAAAGGCTGATTTGAAGCCGATTCGCGGGGCGTTGGGGTCGCTAAAGGTGAAAACTTAATTAGACAGTTTTTCACGAATTTATAAAAAATAGCTAGAGCTCGATTTTTGCGAAAGTAGAAAAAAGAGACCCTGGTTATTTCTAAAAGATACGTATCAGGTAAAAATTTCAGATTTTTCCAAAGACTAGAAAGGGGTTAACTGATACGCGCAACCTTGTAACTTCGCAGTGTAATTTAAAATATCAACGGAGCGCGATTTCGCGCGAAATTTTTTTGAGAACCCTAGGATGCTGGGAAGTTCTACTCCCCAGGAATTCGGGCCATTCCGAAGCCGTTAGCAATTTTTTTGCCGAACGGGCTTTTACGCGCTCGATCCGGACACCGGTTCGGGATTTTTGGGCGAAAAATCCCTAAAATACTTTTTAGATCAAGAATGAACTCAGGAAGCTTAAAATAGCATTTTAAAGCACTTTTGAGATTTTTCCTGATGCCAGGGGCATTTTGGTAATTCGCCGCCCCGAGAGGGGTATTTTGGTAATTTTACGGTGTCAAGTTTTTGAAACGACTCCTCAGTCTGTAAATGTAAGCAAAGCACCTGAAAGGCTGATTTGAAGCCGATTCGCGGGGCGTTGGGGTCGCTAAAGGTGAAAACTTAATTAGACAGTTTTCACGAATTTATAAAAAATAGCTAGAGCTAGATTTTGCCAAAGTGTAGAAAAGAGACCCTGGTTATTTCTAAAAGATACGTATCAGGTAAAAATTTCAGATTTTTCCAAAGACTGGAAAGGGGTTAACTGATACGCGCAACCTTGTAACTTCGCAGTGTAATTTAAAATATCAAGCTAGCGCGATTTCGCGCGAAACTTTTTTGAGAACCCTAGGATGCTGGGAAGTTCCATTCCCCAGGAATTCGGGCCATTCCGAAGCCGTTAGCAATTTTTTTGCCGAACGGGCTTTTACGCGCTCGATCCGGACACCGGTTCGGGATTTTTGGGCGAAAAATCCCTAAAATACTTTTTAGATCAAGAATGAACTCAGGAAGCTTAAAATAGCATTTTAAAGCACTTTTGAGATTTTTCCTGATGCCAGGGGCATTTTGGTAATTCGCCGCCCCGAGAGGGGTATTTTGGTAATTTTACGGTGTCAAGTTTTTGAAACGACTCCTCAGTCTGTAAATGTAAGCAAAGCACCTGAAAGGCTGATTTGAAGCCAATTCGCGGGGCGTTGGGGTCACTAAAGGTGAAAACTTAATTAGACAGTTTTTCACGAATTTATAAAAATATAGCTAGAGCTAGATTTTGCCAAAGTACAGAAAAAGAGACCCTGGTTATTTCTAAAAGATACGTATCAGGTAAAAATTTCAGATTTTTCGAAAGACTGGAAAGGGGTTAACTGATACACAAAACCTTGTAAATTTGTAGTGTAATTTAAAATATCAAGCTAGCGCGATTTCGCGCGAAACTTTTTGAGAACCCTAGGATGCTGGGAAGTTCCATTCCCCAGGCATTCGGGCCATTCCGAAGCCGTTTTTACGCGCTCGATCCGGACACCGGTTCGGGATTTTTGGGCGAAACTTCCGTAAAATACTTTTTACATCACGAATCAGTTCAGGAACCTTAAAATAGCTCCTTAAAGCGCCTTTGAGATTTTTCCTGATGCCAGGGGGCATTTTGGTAGTTCGCCGGCCCCCGAGGGGTATTTTGGTAATTTTACGGTGTCAAGTTTTTCAAACGACTTGTCAGTCCGTAAATGTAAGCAAAGCACTTGAAAGGCTGATTTGAAGCCGATTCGCGGGGCGTTGGGGTCCTAATGAACCCCGGGCCATTTCGGTAATTTGCCGCTCATCGGGGGCTATTTTCCTAATTTTACATTACACGAATTTTCCGAATGACTTTTAGTTCAGGAAAGGGTGTGAGACACCCAAAAAGTTATTTTAAAGTTGTGAATTTAGGAAGCTTAAAAGTCGTTCGAAAAAACTATTCAGCTTTTCTGATGCCAGGGGGCATTTTGGTAATTCGCATTCCCGATAGGGGTATTTTCGTTATTTTGCCCCTTTCAGTTTTTCAAATGACTGCTTCGTCCAGAAATGTAAGCAAAGCACCTGAAAGGTTGTTTCGAAGCTGATTTGGGGCGTTAGGGTGATAATGAACCCCCGGGGGCATTTCGGTAATTTGCCGCTCATCGGGGGCTATTTTGGTAATTTTACATTATACAAATTTTCCAACAATTACACTGCAAATAATTTTTATTCTTCTTTTATTTAATTCTATGACTTGTTGAGAATGATATAATTTTTATTTTTTAGATTTCAGTATAAATATGGATGCAACTGGAGGAAGCAATTTTTGTGAAGGTTCTGATCCACCTTACTTGGATCAAGTTTTTCAAACACTGGACGAAGTCGAAGCATACTACAGAGCATATTCGAAAACGATGGGTTTCGGTATTAGAACTAAGACGACTAGAAAACGGGTGAATACCGATCAAATTTGTGCAAGGTTATTTGAGTGTCATAGAGGAGCACCGCATGTACCCCCGGTCGTTCAGATCAGTGACGAAGGGACAACAAGACAAAGAAAACGCGACACATTTCCGGGTACCGGCTGCAAGGCCCATGTGTATGCAGTACACCGGAAAAAAGAAAACCATTGGGTTGTGACGGGAGTGGAGTTGAGTCATAATCATCAGTTGATGACCCCCAGTAAGATTGGTCAAATTCATCAACACCGAGAAATTAGCGCGGCACACAGACAACTGATTTTTACAATGGCCGGGGCTAAAATTCCACCTTCTAAGATGATGGGGGTTTTCTCAAGCCAGGCTGGGGGGATTGACAAGTTGAGTTTCAACGAAGTAGACCTTCGAAATGAACTTCGTGCTCAGAAGAGAGAGTCTTTCGGTAGGAGTGATTCTCAAGCTACACTTGATCTCTTCAGGTGCCTTCAGAGTGAGAATTCTGGATTTTTCTACAGTATCCAACTCGATGATGAGAACCGCATTAGTACTATATTTTGGGCGGAGCCCCGTTCTAGAGCTGCTTACCAAAATTTTGGGGATGTTGTGACGTTTGACACCACATACCGCACCAATAAGTACTCTATGCCTTTTGCTCCGTTCACGGGGGTGAACCACCACTATCAGTCAATCTCGTTTGGCTTTGCCCTGCTTAGGGATGAGACGGAGGAGTCATTTACGTGGTTATTTGAAACGTGGCTTCAAGCAATGTATCATATTCCTCCAAAGACCATCATCACCGACCAAGATCTGGCAATGAAAAATGCAATCGCTAAGGTCCTTCCAGATACTCACCATGGCCTGTGCACGTGGCACATAAGCAACAAATATCCCGAACGGCTTCACAATGTATATGCAAACCATCCGGAATTCAAGACTGACTTTAATACATGTGTGAAGAAATCGTTGACGGTAGACGTGTTCGAGGAGAGGTGGGCCACGTTAATGGATGACTACGGTTTGCACAATCATGGATGGTTACAATCGTTGTATGAGATCAAGACACAGTGGGTCGGTGCCTACACCAAGAAGTTTTTTGCAGCCGGAATGACTACGACCTCGAGAAGCGAAGCTATGAATTCATTCTTTGATGGGTACGTAAGCCAGTCTTCAAGTATAGTGGAGTTCGTACTGGAGATGCAGAAAGCCGTTGATAGGCAATTGTACCGTGAGAGAGAAGCCGACGCGGCTACAGCTTACAGAGAAAGAGCCATACTACTCTTTTCACCTTTGGAGGCTCATGCGGCTCAAGTCTATACCAAGGAAATGTTTAGACAGTTTCAAGATGAACTACTAAAGTCGAATCAATATGGCATGACAAAGTTGCACGAGTATTCCACCAGAGATCTCAAGGTTTATGCTTTGACAAACGTGACGAATTTCGCCAATCCGTGCTCTTCGTCGGCTCCGAGGAACAGAAGACATTTTACCGTGGCTAAATGTATGGACACCGGGTTGGTAAATTGCAACTGTCAATTGTTTGAGCATAAAGGTATACTTTGTCGACACGCGTTGAGGGTTTTGAGCTCCAAGAATGCTCGTGAAATCCCTCCACAGTATATCTTGGAACGGTGGACGAAGGAAGCCAATAGAGTCCACGGTCACATTCCTTACGTGCCCAATGTTTCAGTTGATTTCGAGCAATCTGAGCCGCTGCGATATAATCACCTTTGTAACATCATGCACGGTTTATCATTGGATGCAGCGTCAACATTTGATGGGTACAGGTATCAAGTTGAAGCAGCCGCACGGGATAAGGCTAAGCATGCACAGTTTAGGATGGCTGATCCACAAAGACGGGACACTCCGACTACTCGGACGACTCCAGCCGGTAGATTCAATCGAGCCAAACAGCCAGTCATTGACGGCACTAGCATGCAAGGTGAGGAGGACGACATTTTTGATCCAATTATTTCTCAAACAAAAGGGCGAAAACGAGAAATACGCATGAAGAATCCGATTGAAAAAGAAACGGGTCAAAAAAAATTGCGAAAGTGTGCGTTGTGTAATAAGATGACTGATCATGACAAGAGAAACCATTATAAAGTGTTAGGTCTCGCACCTGGCAGTATGGTCGAGGAGGACGATGATGATGAAGAGTGTTAGGGTTAATGTTTCAGTTGTATAACGAATAACTTTTATAATGTTTAAATTTGTGATTTGGTTTGTTGAATCTTTAATTTGTGATTTGGTTTGTGGATTATTGATATTTTTGGAAGGGCCTATTCGGGCACACTTTAGGGCCCAATTCATAGCTTTCGAAAAATCTTGTAATTTTTTTTGTCACTTTTTTCCGCTCATTGCACCTCAGGCACGCTAGTTAGCCCATTCGTAAGAATTTCGGCGAAAAACGAGACACGTTATTTTTTGGGTTTTCCTATGAAGGGCCTATTCGGGCACACTTTAGGGCCCAATTCATAGCTTCCGAAAAATCTTGTAATTTTTTTTGTCACTTTTTTTCGCTCATTGCACCTCAGGCACGCTAGTTAGCCCATTCGTAAGAATTTCGGCGAAAAACGAGACACGTTATTTTTTGGGTTTTCCTATGAAGGGCCTATTCGGGCACACTTTAGGGCCCAATTCATAACTTCCGAAAAATCTTGTAATTTTTTTTGTCACTAATTTTTTGGCTCATTGCACCTCAGGCACGCTAGTTAGCCCATTTCTATGAATTTCGGCAAAAATCAAGACAAATAATATATTTGGTTTTCCTATAAAAGGCATATTCGCGCACACTTTATCGCCAAATTCATAGCTTGCGAAAATACATGTACATTTTTTTAAGGGGTTCTTTGCTCATTGCACCTTAGTCACGCTAGTTAGGATAATGGTAATGAAGCCATCTAGCTTCATTCTTTTTCAGCTCCCAGGCTATCCTATACCTAAACGTCAAGGCAGCCTTCCTAGTCCACGACGTATATCTGAGCACCTCCGAGCGAGCAATGTAGTCCATGTACTTGAGGACGTAAATCCCGCAATCGTGACTGTTATATTGCTTTGGTCGGTCCTGTATCATCACGACCGTCCAAGGCTCTACCGTCGAATTCCTGGTGATGGATTCCCCCGAATAATGTCGGGACGCTAGCGAGAAGATAGTAGTCTGCATCCAACAATTAAAAAGATCATCAAGCCTATGTTACAATAAGAATATGCTATGAGCCAAGGTCAACCGATAAAAACTAACCACTGCAGTGATGTACTCGCTATACATCTGTGCCAGCGACCGCCCAGGAGAGTCCTCCCTTAGGCTATCGTATATGTTGACCTGTCTGTTCGCTGGATGGAGAACTAATAGGAACCAGTGGTGTTCATGATGGCAAGGTATCATGACAAGGTTCGCATCGGCAGCGTGACATTGGTAGTCTGCGTTCAACAGGCCTAATACGTTTCCAGATGGTTTCCACTTACCCTTGCCTCCTCCATTCTGTGAACTCCCTCATGCAGGTCACCATTAATGTGACAAAGTAAGTGGGATGCATGTTAAGCTTCAAATCTTCGCACTGGTTATAACGTAGCTCTCTAATCCGGAGCAGATCTATATAAGCGTTCATGACGAAATTTGAAATATCTGTCTCCGGTGCCAACATTCTCACATCCGCGTGACCTAGCAATGTTCCAAGAGGAAAGTCTGTTGAATCGACAGGCTCAGGCCCGAAGTAGTGCCGGTCGATCCAATCCCGCTTGTTCGGCCTCAATGGCTTTGTCGCTTGTCCTTTATCCGACCGGTTGCTTGGGCGCGAGGCCTGGATTCCTACTTGGGTCACCTGACTCTGGCGCTGAGAGTCGTACGTGTCAGGAGGCAAGCGACTAGACGGCTCCCAGAATTCCCTCTGGGGCAAAGACGCGTCAGGAGGCAAGCGACTAGACAGCTCCCAGAATTCACTCTGGGGCACAGAGTCGTACGCGTCAGGAGGCAAGCGACTAGACGGCTCCCACACCACACTCTGGGGCACATAGTCGTACGCGTCAGGAGGCAAGCGACTAGACGGCTCCCC